>ONZA01001382.1:1418-20201 GCA_900322205.1 Kewa caespitosa
CTTAGGAAATGACCTAAAAATAAAGAAAACACACAACATACCCGAGTAATAGCGGTTTCACAAGATCGTAACCAAATCAGACGAAAACAATGCAAGTTGACGCGATTTATAACCAAACGTGAGTGCTTATCGTCAATTAAATCAAGTAAAATGAGCACTCATCAGTATGGCTCATACAAAAATCAATCCTAGTTAGTGGATCAGTCTTGGAACCTCTGGGTCGAATTCTGTACAACCACTTGAGATGCTCAATGTTACCGATAAAACATTGTTCCACCATTAGAGATGGTCAATTTTACCCTTGAAACGAACCAATAAATAAAAGTTAAACAGCATCTATGAAGGTCACCCGGATGCTGGTCGGGTGGTTGATATGCATATCCATCCGACTCGGGGAATCAACCTTGGCACTTCTATTTCAAAATTGGTTCCACCGTCTGGTATGGTTAACTTTACCCATAAAATGAATCCATGCATAAAAATTGTTGCAAATGTGTCCCAGTTGCCCGGGTCACGCTCTGCTGGGTGACACCAAATCAATCTTAGTCATGGGATGATTCATGGAAGCTTTGGGTCCAATTCGTTTCCACCATTCGAGATGGTAAATTTTATTGCTAAAACGAACCCATACGAAAAAATTGGGGCAAATCTACACGGTTCATCTAGAACGCGCTCGGGTGGCTGGTAGCCTAATTCGTCTTAGTCATGGGATCAATCTTGGCAGTTCTATGTCCAATTCGGTTCCACTATTTTAGAGGTCAATTTTACCGCTAAAACGAACCCATACGAAGGGGCAAATCAACACGGGTTGTCCGGATCGCGCTCGGGTGGCTGATAGCTAAATCCACCTGAGTCAGGAGATCAATATTTGCACCTCTGGGTTGAATTTACTCCGATATTTGAGATTGTCAACTTTACCGATAAATCGAACCCATACGGAAATATAGGGGGAAATATATGTCGGTCACCTAGATCACGCTCAAGTGGCTCATGGCAAATTCCATCCAAGCGAGCGGATCAATTCTTGGAACCTCTTGGTTGAACATAATTCAACCATTTGAGATCGTCAATTTTACTTCTAAAATGAACCCACACGAAAAAAATAGGGGAAATCTATGTTGTTTGCCAAAATTGCACTCGGGTGGCTGATGGAAGGGATCAATCTTGGCACCTCTAGGTCGCATTTGGTTCCACCATTTGAGACGGTCAACTTGACTCCTATATTGAACTGATACAAAAAAATTGTGGCCAATCTATTTAAGTCACCCGGATCTCACATGTATGGGTCATACAGAAATCAATCCTAGTTAGTGGATCAATCTTGGAACCTCTGGGTCGAAATTTGTACCACCATTCGAGATAGTAATGTTACCATTAAAAATGAACATATAAAGCAAAAGTTGCGGCAAATCTACGCACGTCGCTTGGATCCCTCTTAGTTGGCTAATAGACAAATCAATTTAAGTCAGGGAATCAACATTTGCACCTATGGGTTGAATTCAGTTCCACCGTTCAATATGGCCAACTCTATCCTTCAAACTAACACAAAAGCAAACGTTGGAGCAAATTTGTGCCGGTCGTCCGGATCTCTTTCTAGTAGATGATAGCCATATCCATCCAAGTCAAGGGATCAATCTTGGCAACTTTGGGTCGAAATTGGTTCCATCATTAAAGATGGTTAATTTCACCACTAAAAGTGCTCATACACAAACATTGGTGCAAATTTATGCTGGTTGCATGGATCAATTTTAGATGGCTGATAGCCAAATCGATCCAGGTTAAGGGATTAATCATTGTACCTCTGGGTCGAATTTGGTTCCACAATTTCAGATGGTCGATTTTACCCGTGACACAAACTCATAAGCAACAACTGGAGCAAATCTATGTCGGTCACCCGGATCTTGCTCGGGTGGCTGATAGCCATATCCATTCTACTATGGGAATCAACCTTGGGACCTCCGGGTAAAATTTGGTTCCACCATTCGAGATGGTCAATTCACCAATAAAACGAACCCATAAGCAAAAGTTAAAGAACATCTATGCCGGTCGCCTGGATCCTGCTCGGACGGCTAATAGCCATATCCATCCGACTCGGGGAATAAACCTTGGCACTTTTGGTTCGAATTTGGTTCAACCGTTTGAGAGGGTTAACTTTACCCTTAAAATGAATCCATACATATAAATTGTTACAAATCTATCCCAGTCGCCCGGGTCGAGCTCCGGTGGGTGAAACCAAATCAATCTGAGTCATGGGATCAATCTTAGATCATCTTGGTCAAATTTGGTTCCACAAACAGAGGTGGTCAACTTTACTGGTGTTACTGGTGTAATAAACTCATCCACGAAAATTGTGGCAAATCTATCCTAGTCACCCGTGTCACCCTCGGGTGACTGATAGCAAAATCCATCTAAGTTAGGGGATCAATATTGAAAGCTCTGGGTAAAATTCGGTTCCACCATTTGAGATGGTAAATTTCATCGCTAAAACGAACCCATACGAAAAAAATTGTTGCAAATCTACACGGGTCGTCAAAATCGTGCTCGGGTGGCTTGTAACTAAATTCATCTAAGTCATGGAATCAATCTTGGAAGTTTTAGGTCCAATTTGGTTCCACCATTCGACAGGTCAATTTTATCGCTAAAACGAACCCATAGGAAAGGGGAAAATCAACACGGGTCATCCGGATCACGTTCGGGTGGTCGATAGGCAAATCCATCCGATTCAGGAGATCAATATTGGCATCTCTGGATTGAATTTTTTCCTCAATTCGAGATGGTCAACCGTACCGCTAAAACGAACCCATGCGTAAGAATAAGGGGAATCCTATGCCGGTCACCTATATCGCACTCAAGTGGCTCATAGCGAATTCCACCTTAGAGAGCGGATCAATCTTGGCACCTCTAGGTTGAACTTTATTCCACCATTTGAGATGGTTAATTTTATTTCTAAAACAAACCCACACAAAAAAAAGGGCAAATCTATGTCGGTAGCCGAAATTGCGCTCGGGTGGCTAATGGACAAATCCATCTTAATCAAGGGATCAATGTTGGCACCTCTGGGTCGCCTTTGGTTCCACCGTTTGAGATGGTCAACTTTACTCCTAAATTGAACCTATACACAAAAATTGTGGCAAATCTACGCCCGTCACCCGGATCGCACATGTATGGCTCATACAAAAATCGATCGTAGTTAGTGGATCAATCTTGTAACCTTTGGGTCGAATTTGGTACCACCATTCGACATGCTTAATGTTACTAATAAAATGAACTTATGACACAAAAGTTGGGGCAAATCTATGTCGGTCGCTCGGATCGCTCATAGTTGGCTGATAGACGAATCAATTCAAGTCAGGGGATCAATCTTTGCACCTATGGGTCGAATTATGTTCCATCGTTCGAGATGGCCAATATGATCCTTCGAACGAACCCAAAAGCGAAATTGGAGAAAATTTGTGCCGGTTGCTCGGATATCGCTCTAGTGGTTGATAGCTATAACCATCCAAGTCAAGGGATCAATCATGGAAACTTTGGGTAGTAATTGGTTCCATCGTTAGCGATGGTTAATTTCACCGCTAAAAAGTGCCCACACGCGAAAGATGGAGCAAATTTATGCTGGTTGCATGGATAGCTTTTAGATGGCTAATAGCCAAATAATTCCGAGTTAAGGGATCAATCTTGGTACCTCTGGGTCGAGTTTGGTTCCACCATTTTAGATGGTCAATTATACTCGTTAAAACGATCCCATAAGCAAAAATTGGAGCAAATCTCTGTCGGTTGCCCAGATCTTGCTAGGGTGGCTGATAGCCATATCCATTCTACTCTGGGAATTAACCTTGGGACCTTCGGGTAAAATTTAGTTCCACCATTCCAGATGGTCAATTTTACCCTTCAAACGAACCCATAGGCAAAAGTTAATGAACATCTATGGCGGTCGCCCAAAACCCGCTCTAGTGGCTGATAGCCATATCCATCCGTCTCGGGGAATAAACCTTGGCACTTCTGGTTCGAATTTGGTTCCACTATTTGAGATAGTTAACTTTACCCTTAAAATTAATCGATACATGAAAATTATTGCAATCTATCCCAGGCGCCCGGATCGCACTCTGGTGGGTGATACCAATTCAATTCAAGTCATGGGATCAATCTTAGATCCTTTGAGTCAAATTTGGTTCCACCGACTGAGATGGTCAACTTTACCTGTGTAATGAACTAATGCGCAAAAACTGTGGCCAATCTATCCTTGTCACCCGGATCACCCTCTGGTGCCTGATAGAAAAATCGATCTAGGTCAAGGGATCAATCTTGGAAGTTGTGGGTACAATTCGGTTCCACCATTTGAGATGGTTAATTTTGCCGCTAAAATGAACCCATACAAAAAATTTGGGCAAGTCTAGATGGGTCCTCCAGATCGCACTCGAGTGGCTGGTAGCCAAAATTCATCAGAGTCATTGGATCAATCTTGGCAGTTCTAGGTCCAATTCGGTTCCAACATTCAGGATGGTAAATTTTACTGCTAGAACAAACCAGTACGAAGGGGCAAATCAACACGGGTCCTCGAGATAGTGCTTGCGTGGCTTAAACCAAATCCATCCGAGTGAAGAGATCAGTATTGGCACCTCTGGGTTGAATTTTTTTCCACTATTTGAGATGGTGAACTTTATCACTAAAACGAACCCATATGCAAAAATAAGGGGAAACCTATGCCGATCACCTAGATCACGCTCAAGTGCCTCATAGCAAATTCCATTTGAACGAGCGGATTAATCTTGGCACCTCTAGCTTGCACTTAATTCCACCATTTGAGATGGTGAATTTTACTTCTAAAAAAAAAACCCCCACATGCAATTTGTTGTCCGAAATTGTGGTCGCGTGGCTGATGGCCAAATCCAACTTAGTCAAGGGATCAATGTTGGCACCTCTGGGTTGCATTTCCTTCCACCATTTGAGACGATCAACTTTACTCCTAAATTGTACTGATACAAAATAAGTGTGGCAAATCTATTCTAGTCACCTTGATCGCTCGTGTATGGCTCATATAAAAATCAATCCTAGTTAGTTGATCAATCTTGGAACCTCTGGGTCGAATTTTGTACCATCATTCGAGGTGCTTAATGTTGTTGATAAAATGAACTTATAACGCAAAAGTTGGGGCAAATCTATGTCCGTCGCTAGGATCGCTCTTAGTTGGCTAATAGACAAATCAATTCAAGTAAGGGGATCAATCTTTGCACATATGGGTTGAATTCGGTTCCACCATTCGTGATGGCCAATTTTATCCTTCAAACGAACCAAAAAGTGAAAACTGGAGCAAATTTGTGCCGGTCGCCCGGATCTCGCTCTAGTGGCTGATAGCCATATCCATCCGAATCAATGAATAAATCTTGGCAACTTTGGATCAAAATTGGTTCCATCGTTACAGATGGTTAATTTCACCTCTAAAAAGTGCCCACACATTAACATTGGGGCAAATTTACGCTGGTTGCATGGATTGCTTTTAGATGGCTGATTTCCAAATTCATCCGAGTTAAGGGATCAATCTCAGTACATCTAGGTTGAATTTGGTTCCACCATTTCAGATGCTCAATCGTACCAATGATAAGAACCCATAAGCGAAAATTGGAGAAAATCTATATCGGTCGCCCGCATCTTGCTCGGGTGGCTAATAGCCAAATCCATTCTACTTTGGGAATCAACCTTGGGACCTTCGGGTAAAATTTGGTTCCACCATTCGAGATGGTTAATTTTACCCTTGATACGAACCCATAAGTAAAAGTTAGGGAACATCTATGCCGGTAGCCCGGATCCCGCTTGCGTGGCTGATAGCCATATCCATCCAACTCGGGGAATCAACCTTGGCACTTCTAGTTTGAATCTGGTTCAACCGTTTAAGATGGTTAACTTTACCGTTAAAATGAATCCACAAATAAAAATTGTTGCAAATCTATCCAAGTTGCCCGGGTCACGCTCTGGTGGGTGACACCAAATCAATCTGAGTGATGTGATCAATCTTAGATCCATTGGGTCAAGTTTTGTTCCACCACCAGAGATGGTCAACTTTACCTTTGTAACGAACTCATGCATGAATAGTGTGGAAAATGTATCCCAGTCACCCAGATCACCCTCGGGTGATTGATAGCAAAATCCATCTAAGTTAGGGGGTCAATCTTGGAAGTCTAGGTCCAATTTGGTTCCACCATTCGAGATAGTAAATTTTACCGCAAAAACAAACCCATAAAAAAATTGTCGCAAAACTACACGGGTCGTCCAGATTGCACTCGTGTGGTTGGTAGCAAAATTCATCAGAGTCATGGAATCAATCTTGGCAGTTCTAGGTCCAATTCTTTTCCACCATTTGAGATGGTCAATTTTACCACTAAAACGAACCCATACGAAGGGCCAAATCAACATGGGTCGTCCGAATCACTCTCGGGTGGCTAATAGCCAATTCCAACCGGGTCAAGATATCAATATTGGCACCTTTGGGTTGAATTTCTTCCACTATTCGAGATGGTCAACTTTACCGTTAAAAAAAAACCCATACGCAAAAAATAGGGGGAAGTCTATGCCGGTCACCTAAATTGTGCTTAAGTGGCTCATAGAAAATTCAATCCAAGCAAGCAGATCGATCTTAACACCTCTAGGTGGAACTTAATTCCAACATTTGAAATGGTCAATTTTAATTCTAAAACGAACCCAAATGCAAAAATTAGGGCAAATCTATGTCGGTAGCAAAAATTGCACTTGGGTGGCTAATGGCCAAATCCAACTGAGTCAAGGGATCAATCTTGGCACTTATCGGTCGCATTTGGTTCCACCGTTTGAGACGGTCAACTTTACTCCTAAGTTGATCCAATACAAAAACATTGTGGCAGATCTACGTCAGTCACCCGAATCGCACATGTATGGCTCATACAAAAATCAATCCTAGTTAGTGGATTAGTCTTGTAACCTCTAGGTCGAATTCGGTGCAACCATTCGAGATGCTTAATCTTACCGATTAAACTTGGTTCCACCATTTGAGATGGTCAATTTCACCCTTGAAACAAACCAATACACAAAAGTTAAACAACATCTATGCGGGTCACCCAGATGCCGCTCGGGTGGCTAATACGCATATCCATCCGACTCGGGGAATCAACCTTGGCACTTCTGGTTCGAATTTGGTTCCACTGTTTGAGATGGTTAACTATATACTTAAAATGAATCCATAAATGAAAATTGTTGCAAATTTATCCCAGTCGCCCTGGTCATGCTCTGGCGGGTGACACTAAATCAATCTTAGTCATGGGATAAATCTTAGATCCTTTGGGTCAAATTTGGTTCCACCAACTAAGATGGTCATCTTTACCTTTGTAATAAACTCATGCGCGAAAATTGTGGCAAATCTATCCTAGTCACCTGGACCACCCTCGGGTGCTTGATAGCGAAATGCCTCTATGTCAGGGGATTGATCATGGAAACTCTAGGTCCAATTCGGTTCCACCATTTGAGATGGTAAATTTTACAGTTAAAACGAACCCATATGAAAAAATTGGGGCAACTCTACACGGGTCGTCCAGATCACCTTCGGGTGGCTGGTAGCCAAATTCATCTTAGTCATGGAATCAATCTTGGCAGTTCTAGGTCCAATTCGGTTCCACCATTTTTGTGGTCAATTTTACCGCTAAAACAAACCCATACGAAGGGGCAAATCAACAAGGATCGTCCGGATCGCGCTCGGGTGGCTGATAGACAAATCCATCCGAGTCAGGAGATCAATATTGGCACCTCTAGGTTGAATTGTTTCCAATATTAGAGATGGTCAACTTTACTGATAAAACAAACCCATATGCAAAGATAGGGGGAAATCTATGCCGGTCACGTAGATCGAGGTCAAGTGGCTTATAGCAAATTCCATCCGAGCGAGCTGATCAATCTTGGAACCTCTAGGTTGAACTTAATTCAACCATTTGAGATGGTCAATTTTACTTCTAAAATGAAGCGACACGAAACAATTAATGAAAATCTATGTCGTTTGCCAAAATTGCACTCGGGTGGCTAATGGCCAAATCCAGCTAAGTCAAGGGATCAATCTGGGCACCTCTTGGTTGCATTTGGTTCCACCATTTGAGATGGTCAACTTTACTCCTAAATTGAACTGATCAAAAAAAAAAAATTGTGGCAAATCTACACCAGTCACCTGGATATCACATTTTTGGCTCATACAAAAATTAATCCTAGTCAGTGGATCAATCTTGGAATCTCTTGGTCGAATTTGGTACCACCAATCGAGATGCTTAATGTTACCGATAAAATGAACTTATAAAGCAAAAGTTGGGGAAAATCTACGGCGGTCGCTCGGATTGCTCTTAGTTGGCTAATAGACAAATCAATTTAAGTAAAGGGATAAATAATTGCACCTATGGGTCGAATTCAGTTCCACCATTCGATATGGCCAATTTTATCCTTCAAACTAAGCCAAAAGCAAAAATTGGAGCAAATTTGTGCCGGTCACCCGGATCTCGCTCTAGTGGATAATAGCCATATCCATCCGAGTCAAGGGATAAATCTTGGCAACTTTGGGTTGAAATTGGTTCCATCGTTAAGATAGTTAATTTCACTTCTAAAAAGTGCCCATACACAAACATTGGGGCAAATTGACACTGCTTGCATGGATCGCTTTTAGATGGCTGATATCCAAATCAATCTAAGTTAAGGGATTAATCTTGGTAACTCTGGGTCGAATTGGGTTCCACCATTTCAGATGGTCAAATTCACCCATGAAACGAACCCATCAGCAACAATTGGAGCAAATCTATGTCGGTCACCCGGATCTTGCTCGGATGGTTGATAGCCATATCCATTCTACTTTGGGAATCAACCTTGGGACCTTCGGGTAAAATTTGATTCCACCATGCGACATGGTCAATTTTATCATTGAAACGAACCCATAAGCAAAAGTAAAAGAACATCTACAAAAGTGGTCCGGATCCCACTCGGGTGGCTGATAGCCATATCCATCTGACTCAAGGAATAAACCTTTGAACTTTAGGTTTGAATTTGGTTCCACTGTTTGAGGTGGTTAAGTTTACCCTTATAATGAATCCATACATAAAAATTGTTGCAAATCTATCCCAGTCGCCCGGGTCGCACTCTGGTGGGTGACACCAATTCAATCTGAGTCAAGGGATCAATCTTAGATCCTTTGGGTCAAATTTGGTTCCACAAACTGAGATGGTCAACTTTACTTGTGCAATAAACTCATGCGTGAAAATTGTGGCAAATATATCCTAGTCACCTGGATCACCCTCGGGTGCCTGATAGCAAAATCCATCTAATTTAGGGGATCAATCTTGGAAACTCTAGGTCCAATTTGGTTCCACTATTCTAGATGGTAAATATTATCGCTAAAACAAAACCATACAAAAAATTGGGATAAAGCTACAAAGGTCATCCAGATCGCGCTCGGGTGGCTGGTAGCCAAATTCATCTGAGTGATGGGATCAATTTTGGCAGTTCTAGGTCCGATCCGGTTCCACCATTCGAGATGGTCAACTTTTCCGTTAAAACAAACCCATACGAAGGGCAAATCAACACAGGTCGTCCGGATCTTGCTCGGGTGCTGATAGCCAAATCCATCCGAGTGAGGAGATCAATATGGCACCTCTGGGTTGAATTTTTTCCACTATTCGAGATGGTCAACTATACCGCTAAAACAAACCCATACGCAAAAATAGGGGAAAATTTATGCCGGTCACCTAGATCGCACTCAATTGGCTCATAGCAAATTCCATCCGACTAAGCGGATTAATCTTGGCACCGCTAGGTTGGACTTAATTCCACCATTTGAGATGGTCAATTTTACTACTAAAACAAAATCTATGTTGGCGTCATGATTGCGCTCGGGAGGTTGATGGCCGAATCCATCTCAGTCAAGGGATCAATCTTGGCACCTCTGTGTCGAATTTTCTTCAACCATTTGAGATTATATACTTTACTCCTAATTTGAACCGATACACAAAAATTGTATCAAATCTACGGCAGTCTACCGGATAGCACATGTATGGCTCATACAAAAATCCATCCTAGTTAGTAGATCAATCTTTGAACCTCTTGGTCGAATTTGGTTCCACCATTCGTGATGCTTAATGTTACAAATAAAACTAACATATAACGCAAAAATTTGGTTAAATTTACGCCGGTCACTCGGATTGCTCTTAGATGGCTAAAACCAAATCGATCCAAATCAGATGATCAATCTTTGCTCTTATGGATCAATCTTTCCACCATTTGAGATGACCAATTTTATCCTCAACACAAACCCAAAAGTGAAATTGGAGCAAATTTGTGCCGGTCGCCCGGATCTCGCCGTAGTGGTTAATAGCCATATGCATCCGAGTAAAGAGATCAATCTTGGCAACTTTGTGTCGAATTTGGTTCCATCGTTCAAGATGGTCAATTTTACCCTTGAATCAAACCCATAAGAAAAAGTTAAAGAACATCTATGCCAGTCGCCCGGATCCCGCTCGGGTGGCTGATAGCCATATCCATCCAACTAAGGGAATAAACCTTGAAACTTCTTGTTCGATTTTGGTTCCACCATTTGAGATGGTTAACTTTAATCCATACAAAAAAAAAAATTGTAGGAAATATATCCTAGTCGCCTGGGTTGCACTCTGGTGGGTGACAACAAATCAATCTGAGTCATGGGATCAATCTTAGATCCTTTGGATCAAATTTAGTTCCACAAACTGAGATGGTCAACTTTACATGTGTAATAAACTCATCCGCGAAAATTGTGGCAAATCTATCCTAGTCACCTAGATCGCCCTCGGGTGCCTGATAGCAAAATCTATCTAATTCAGGGGATCAATCTTGGAAGCTCTGGGTCCAATTCGGTTCCCCATTCAAGATGGTAAATTTTACCGCTAAAACAAATCCATACAAAAAATTGGGTCAAAGCTACACGGGTTGTCCAGATCGCGCTCGGGTGCCTGGTAGCCAAATTCATTTGAGTCATGGGATAAATTTTGGCAGTTCTAGATCCAATCTGAGTCCACCATTCTAGATGGTCAATGTTACCGCTAAAACGTACCCATACGAAGGGGCAAATCAACACAGGTCATCCGGATCTCGCTCTAGTGGCTGATAGCCAAATCCATCCGAGAGAAAAGATCAACATTGGCACCTCTAGGTTGAATTTTTTCAACTATTCGAGATGGTCAACTATACCACTAAAACAAACCCGTATGAAAAAATAGGGGGAAATTTATGCCGGTCACGTAGATCGCTCTCAACTGGCTCATAGCAAATTCCATCCGATTAAGCGGATTAATCTTGGCACCTCTAGGTTGGACTTAATTCCACCATTTGAGATGGTCAATTTTACTTCGAAGACAAAATCTATGTTGGCGTCAGGATTGCGCTCGGGTGGCTGATGGCCGAATCCATCTCTGTCAAGGGATCAATCTTGGCACCTCTGTGCCGAATTTGGTTCAATCGTTTGAGATGATCAACTTTACTCCTAATTTGAACCGATACACAAAAATTGTATCAAATATACGCCAGCCTACCGGATAGGACATGTATGGCTCATACAAAAATCCATCCCAGTTAGTTGATCAATCTTCGAACCTCTTGCTCGAATTTGGTTCCACCATTCGAGTTGCTTAATGTTACTGATGAAACAAACATATAATGCAAAAACTTTGGCAAATTTACGCCGATCGCTCCGATCGCTCTTAGATGGCTAATAACCAAATCAATCCAAATCAGATGATCAATCTTTGCACTTCTGGATCAATCTTTCCACCATTCGAGATGGCCAATTTTTATCCTCAACGCGAACCCAAAAGTGAAATTGGAGCAAATTTGTGCCGGTCGCCCGGATCTTGCTATATGCATCCGAGTAAAGGGATCAATCTCGGCAACTTTGGGTCGAATTCGGTTCCATCGATCAAGATGGTCAATTTTACCCTTGAATCGTACCCATAAGCAAAAGTTAAAGAACATCTATGCCAGTCGCTCGGATCCCACTCGGGTGGCAGATAGCCATATCCATCCAACCAAGGGAATAAACCTTGGCACTTCTTGTTCGAATTTGGTTCCACCATTTGAGATGGTTAACTTTACCCTTAAAATGAATACGTACAAAAAAATTGTTGCAAATATATCCCATTCGTCCGGTTCGTACTCAGGTGGGTGACACCAAATCAATCTGATTCATGGGATCAATCTTAGATCTTTGAGTCCAATTTGGTTCCACAAACAGTGATGGTCAACTTTACTTGCGTAATAAAATTCTTCCGCGAAAATTGTGGCAAATCTATCCTAGTCTCCTGGATCACCCTCGGGTGCCTGATAGAAAAATGCATCTAATTAAGGGGATCAATGTTGGAAGCTCTGGGTCCAATTCGGTTCCAACATTCGAGATGGTAAATTTTACCTCTAAAACAAACCCATACAAAAAATTGGGGTAAAGCTACACCTGTCGTCTAGATCACGCTCAGGTGGCTGGTAGCCAAATTTATCTGAGTCATGGGATCAATCTTGGCAGTTCTAGGTCCAATCTAGTTCCACCATTTGACATGGTCAATTTTACCGCTAAAACAAACCCATACAAAGGGGAAAATCAACACGGGTCATCCGAATCTCGCTCGGTTGGCTAATAGCTAAATCCATCCGAGTGAGGAGATCAATATTGGCACCTCTAGGTTCAATTTTTTCCACTATCTGAGATGGTCAACTATACCGCCAAAACAAACCCATACGCAAAAATAGGGGGAAATTTATGCCGGTCACCTAGATCGCTCTCAATTGGCTCATAGCAAATTCCATCCGATTAAGCGTATTAATCTTGTCACCTCTAGGTTGGACTTAAGTCCACCATTTGAGATGGACAATTTTACTTCTAAAACAATATCTATGTTGGCGTCAGGATAGCACTCGGGTGGCTGATGGCTGAATCAATCACAGTCAAGGGATCAATCTTGGCACCTATGTGTCGAATTTTGTTCAACCGTTTGAGATAATCAACTTTACTCCAAATTTGAACTGATACACAAAAATTGTATCAAATTTACACCAGTCTACTGGATAGCACATGTATGGCTCATAGAAAGCTCCATCCTAGTTAGTGGATCAATCTTTGAACCTCTTGGTCGAATTTGGCTCCACCATTAGAGATGCTTAATGTTGCTGATAATAAAACATATAACGCAACAATTTAGGTGAATTTACGCCGGTCACTCGGATCGCTCTTGGATGGCTAATAACCAAATCGATCCGAATCAAGGAATCAATCTTTCCACTTATGGATCAATCTACCATTCGAGATGGCCAATTTTATCCTCAACACAAACCCAAAAATGAAATTGGAGTAAATTTGTGGCGGTCGCTCGGATCTCGCTCTGGAGGTTAATAGCCATATGCATCCGAGTAAATGGATCAATCTCGGCAACTCTCGATCGAATTTTGTTCCACCGTTCGAGATGGTCAATTTTACCCTTGAATCAAACTCATAAGCAAAATTTAAAGGATAGCTATGCCAGTCGCCCGGATCCCGCTCGGGTGGCTGATAACTATATCCATCCACCTAAGGGAATAAACCTTGGCACTTCTTGTTCGAATTTGGTTCCACCATTTGAGATAGTTAACTTGACCCTTAAAATGAATCCATACAAAAACAATGTTACAAATATAACCCAGTCGCCTGGGTCCCGCTCTATTGGGTGACACCAAATCAATCTGAGTCATGGGATCAATCGTAGATCCTTTGGGTCCAATTTGGTTCCACTAACTGAGATGGTCAACTTTACTTGTGTAATGAACTCCTGCGCGAAAATTGTGGCCAATCTATCCTAGATACTCGGATCACCCTCGGGTGATTGATAGAAAATTCCATCTAAATCAAGGGATCAATCTTGGAAGCTCTGGGTCTAATTAAGTTCCACCATTCGAGATGGTAAATTTTACCGCTAAAACGAACCCATACAACTACTTGGGAAAATCTAAACGGGTCATCCATATCGCGCTCGGGTGGCTGGTAGCCAAATTCATCTAAGCCATTGGATCAATCTTGGTAGTTCTAGGTCCAATTTGGTTCCAGCATTCGAGATAGTCAATTTTACCGCTACAACAAACCCATACGAAGGGGTATATCAACACGGGTCATCCGTTCTGCGCTCAGGTGGTTCATCGCCAAATCCATCCGAGTCAGGAGATCAATATTGGCATCTTTAGGTTGAATTTTTTCCACTATTTGAGATGATCAACTTTACCGCCAAAATGAACCCATACGCGAAAATAGGGGGAAACCTATGCCGGTCTCCTAGATAGCGCTCAACTGGCTCATACCAAATTACATCCGAACGAGCGGATCAATCTTGGCACCTCTAGGTTGAACTCAATTGCACCATTTGAGATGGTCAATTTTACTTCTAAAATGAACCCACACGCAAAAATTAGGGAAAATCTATGTCGTTTGCGAAAATCGCGCTCGAGTAGCTGATGGCCAAATCCAACTGAGTCAAAGGATCAATCTTTGCACCTCAGGGTCGCATTTGGTTCCACCGTTTGAGGTGGTCAACTTTACTCTTAAATTGAACCGATACACAAAAGTTGTGGCAAATCTACGGTAGTCACCCGGATCGCACATGTATGCCTCATACAAAAATAAATCTCGGAACCTCTAGGTCGAATTTGGTACCACCATTCGAGATGCCTAATGTTATTGTACAAACGAACTTATAACGTAAAACTTGGGGCAAACATATGCCGGTCGCTAGGTTCGCTGACTCAAATCAAGTCATCGGATCTATCTTTGCACCTATGGGTTGAATTTGGTTCCACCATTCGGGATGGCAAATTTTATCCTTCAAACGAACCCAAAAGCAAAAATCAAAGTGAATTTGTGCCAGTCACCCGGATCTCGCTCTCGTGGCTGATAGCCATATCCATCTGAGTCAAGGGATCAATCTAGGAAACTTTGAGTCAAAATTTGTTCAATCGTTAGAGACGGTTTATTTCACCACTAATAAGTTCCCATACGCAAACCTTGGGGCAAATTTACGCTGGTTGCATGGATCGCTTTTAGATGGCTGATAGCAAAATCAGTCAGAGTAAAGTGATCAATCTAGCTACCTCTTGGTCCAATTTGGTTCCACCATTTAAGATGGTCGATTTTACCCGTGAAACGACCCTATAAGCAAAATTGCTGAAAATCTATATCGGTCGCCCGGATCTTGCTCGGTTGGCTGATAGCTATATCCATTCCACTCAGGGTATCAACCTTGGGAACTCCGGGTAAAATTTGGTTCCACCATTCGTGATGGTCAATTTTACCCTTGAAACGACCCAAAAGTAAAAGTTAAAGAACATCTATTCCAGTCGCCCGGATCCCGCTTGGGTGGCTGTTAACCATATACATCCTACTAAGGGAATAAACCATGTCACTTCTTGTTCGAATTTGGTTCCACCATTTGACATGGTTAAATTTACCCTTAAAATGAATCCATACAAAAAAAATTGTTGCAAATATATCCCAGTCGCCCGGATCGCGCTCTGGTTGGTGACACCAAATCAATCTGAGTAATGGGATGAATCTTAGATCCTTTGGGTCCAATTCGGTTCTACTAACTGAGATGGTCAACTTTACTTGTGTAATGAAGTCATGCGCGAAAATTGTGGCCAATCAATCATGGATACCCGGATCACCCTCGGGTGATTGATAGAAAAATCCATCTAAGTCAAGGGATCAATCTTAGAAACTCTAGGTCCAATTTAGTTCCACCATTCGAGATGGTAAATTTTACCGCTAAAACGAACCCATACAAAAATTTGGGAAAATCTACACGGGACGTCTTGATCGCGCTGGGGGGCTGGTAGCCAAATTCATCTGAGTCATGGGATCAATCTTGGCAGTTTTAGGTCCAATTTGGTTCCAGCATTCGAGATGGTCAATTTTATCGGTAAAACAAACCCATACGAAGGAGTAAATTAACACGGGTCGTCCATACTGCGCTCAGGTGGTTGATAGCCAAATCCATCCGAGTCAGGAGATCAATATTGGCATCTCTGCGTTGAATTTTTTCAACTATTCGAGATGATCAACTTTAACGCTAAAACGAACCCATACGCAAAAATAGGGGGAAACCTATGCCGGTCACCTAGATTGCGCTCAAGTGTCTCATACCAAATTGCATCCGAGCGAGCGGATCAATCTTGGTACCTCTAGGTTGAACTTAATTGCACTATTTGAGATGGTCAATTTTACTTCAAAAATGAACCCACATGCAAAAATTAGGGAAAATCTATGTCGTTTGCCAAAATTGTGCTTGGGTAGCTGATGGCCAAATCCAACTGAGTCAAGGGATCAATCTTTGTACCTCTAGGTCGCATTTGGTTCCACCGTTTGAGATGGTATACCTTACTCCTTAATTGAACCGATACACAAATGTTATGGCAAATCTATGGCAGTCACCCGGATCGCACAAGTATGCCTCATACAAAAATCAAACCTAGTTCGTTGATCAATCTTGGAACCTCTAGGTCGAATTTGGTACCACCATTCGAGATGCTTAATGTTATTGGTAAAACGAACTTATAACGTAAAACTTGGGGCAAATCTCTGCCGGTCGCTAGGATCACTCTTATTTGGCTAATAGATAAATCAAATCAAGTCATGGGATCAATCATTGCACCTATGGGTTTAATTCGGTTCCACCATTCGGGATGGCCAATTTTATCCATCAAGCGAACCCAAAAGTGAAAATTGAAGTGAATTTGTGCCGGTCACCCGGATCTCGCTCTGGTGGCTGATAGCCATATCCATCCGAGTCAAGGGATCTAACTCGGCAACTTTGAGTTTAAATTGGTTCCATCATTAGAGATGGTTGATTTCACCACTAATAAGTGCCCATACGCAAACCTTGGGGCACGCTGGTTGCATTGATCGCTTTTAGTTGGCTGATAGCCAAATCTATCCGAGTTAAGTGATCAATCTAGGTACCTTTGTGTCCAATTTGGTTCCACCATTTTGGATGGTCGATTTTACCCCTGAAATGAACCCATAAGCAAAATTGGGGCAAATCTATGTCGGTCGCCCCGATCTTGCTCGGTTGGCTGATAGCCATATCCATTCCACTCAGGGAATCAACCTTGGGACCTCCGGGTGAAATTTGGTTCCACCATTCTAGATGATCAATTTTGCCCTTGAAACGAACCCAAAAGCAAAAGTTAAAGAACATCTATGCCAGTCGCCTGGATCCCGCTCGGGTGGCTGATAACCATATCCATCATACTAGGGGAATCAACTTTGGCACTTCTTGTTCGAATTTGGTTCCACCGTTTGAGATGGTTAACTTTACCCTTAAATTGAATCCATACTTAAAAAATTGTTGCAAATCTATCCTAGTCGCCCAGGTCGCACTCTGGTGGGTGACACCAAATCAATCTGAGTCATGGAATCAATCTTAGATCCTTTAGGTCAAATTTGGTTCCACCAATTGAGATGGTCAACTTTACCTGTGTAATGAACTCATGCGCGAAAATTGTGGCAATTCTTTCCCAGTCACTCGGATCACCCTCGGGTGCCTGATAGCAAAATCCATCTAAGTTTGGGGATCAATCATGGATGCTCGGGTCCTATTCAATTCCACCATTTGAGATTGTAAATTTTACCATTAAAAAGAACCCATATGAAAAAATTGGGGCAAATCTACACGGGTCGTCTAGATCGCGCTTGGGTGGCTGGTAGCCAATTCATCTGATTCATGGGATCAATCTCAAAAGTTCTAGGTTCAATTCGGTTCCACCATTCGAGATGGTCAATTTTACAGCTAAAACAAACCCATACGTAGGGGTAAATCAACACGGGTCGTCCGGATAGCGCTCAGGTGGCGGATAGCCAAATCCATCCGAGTCAAGAGATCAATATCTGCACCTCTGGGTTGAACTTTTTCCACTATTCGAGATGGTAAACATTACCGCTAAAACAAACCCATACGCAAAAATAGGGGGAAATTTATGCCAGTCACCTAAATCGCGTTCAAGTGGCTCATAGGAAATTCCATCCGAGTTAGCGGATTAATCTTGGCACCTCTACGTTAAACTTAATTCCACCATTTGAGATGGTCAATTTTACTTCGTAAATGAACCCACACGGAAAAATTATGGTAAATCTATCTCGTTTGCAAAAATTGCACTCGAGTGGATGATGGCTAAATCCAATTGAGTCACGGGATCAATCTTGACACCTCTAGGTCGCATTAGGTCCCACCGTTTGAGATGGTCAACTTTACTCCCAAATTGAACTGATACACAAAAACTGTGACAAATCTACGCCACCCGAATCGCACATGTATGGCTCATACAAAAATCAATGCTAGGTAGTGGATCAATCTTGGCACCTCTTGCTCGAATGCGGTGCCACCATTCGAGATGCTTAATGTTACCGACAAAACGAACTTACAAAGCAAAAGTTGGGGCAAATCCATGCCGGTCGCTCGGATTGCTCTTAGTTGGCTAATAGACATATCGATTCATTTTAGGGGATCAATCTTTGCACCTATAGGTCGAATTCGGTTCCACCATTCGAGATGGCCAATTTTATCCTTCAAACGAACCTAAAAAGCAAAAACGAATAAAATTTGTGCCGGTCGCCCGGATCTCACTCTAGTGGTTGATAGCCATATCCATCCGAGTCAAGGGACCAATCTGTATGTATGAGTTCCAATAGTTCACTTGCGTGCTCACCTGTTCCCGAAAAAGGTGACTTTATCATTTTCCCAAGTAAACATGATTCGT
>ONZA01001382.1:25474-37138 GCA_900322205.1 Kewa caespitosa
TGAGCCCCAAGTGTTGCTCCTCTGAATTCACACACGTAGATCAATCCAAGGCGATAGCTAGATCGGAATCACGAAGGAATTGTTCCTTCTGCTTCTTCTCCTTGGTTCGAATGAACTCACTTTGGGTTAGGGTTTTGATGCACGTATATACCATATCTCCTGATGTATTAGGTCAGTTAAGAGGCATAGATATAACCTAATATGAGAGGCATAAGTACCTTTCATAGGCACAAGGAATAAGACCATAAAAGAGCCACGTGTTATGCGCCGTTTTGGGCTTGGCCCAAAATGCCTTAACACAATGGAGGGAGCTGTTCCCTCTACCCTATTCCATTACATATTTGGTTGCAAAGAACCGTTCCTTGGAACAACCTAGTTCACAACACTTGTGACATTCATCAATCTACTTTTGTGCGATCCCTCAGAATCAATTGCGCTTATCATTTCAGCTCAATGTCCATTGAGCCAAAAGATCGTGAGAGGTATCTAGCTACACATCACAATGATCCTAAGTCATTTGAATTCCTATCTCAGTTAGTAATCCCAAGTCTCTTACACCTTGACTGAAGGGCATATTCCTACAAAATCTACGTCGGTGGCTAGGATTGCGCTCGGGTGGCTTGTGGCCAATTCAATTCGAGTCAAGGGATCAATATTTGCACCTCCCGATTAAATTCGGTTCCACCATTTGAGATGGTCAACTTTACTCCAAATTTGAACCCATATAAAATAATTTTTTCAAAGTTATGTTAGTCGCCCGGATCACGCTTGCGTGGCTAATAGCCAAATCCATTCAAGTCATGGGATCAATCTTGGTAGATTTAGTTTGAATTTGGTTCCACCATCCAAGATGGTAACCTTTACCCCTATTACAAACTCATACGCGAAAATTGTTGCGAATCTATGCATGTCGCACAAATTGTGCTCAGGTGGGTAGTAGCTGGATCCATCCGAGTCAAGAGATCAATCATGGCACCTACGGGTAGAATTTGGCTCAACTATTCAAGATGAAAAATTTAACCCCTAAAACTAACCCATATTTGAAACTTGGGGCAAAACTACGCTGGTCGGTGGGATCACTCTCAAGTGGCTAATAGCTAAATCAATCTGAGTCATGG
This sequence comes from Kewa caespitosa, assembly GCA_900322205.1. Classification (NCBI taxonomy): domain Eukaryota; kingdom Viridiplantae; phylum Streptophyta; class Magnoliopsida; order Caryophyllales; family Kewaceae; genus Kewa; species Kewa caespitosa. The sequence continues at coordinate 26,593 of ONZA01001382.1, forward strand.
GATCAATCTTGGCACCCCTTGGTCGAGTTAGGTTCCACCATTCGAGATCGTCATTTTTAGAAGAACCATAGGAAAAACTTGGAGCAAATCTAAGCCGATAGCCGGGAGCTCCCAAGGGTGTCTGAAAGCCTTATCCTTCCGAGTCATGGGATCAATCTTGGCATTTTTGTGTCAAATTTGGTTTCACCATTTGAGATGGTTAGTTTAATCCTAAAAATAAAACCTTGCATAAAAATTGTGGCAAATCTACGCCAGTCGCCTAGATCGCACACGTATGGCTCATACCTAAATCCATCTGAGTTAGTGGATCAACCTTGCAACCGATAGGTTGAATTTTGTTCCACCATTCGAGATGCTCAATGTTACCGATAAAATCAACTTATAACACAAAAATTGGGGAAAATCTACGCCGGTCGCCCGGATCTCTCTTACTTGGCTGATAGCGAAATCAATCCAAGTCAGGGGATCAAACTTTGCACCTATGGGTCGAATTCGGTTCCACCATTCGAGATGGTCAATTTTGTCCTTAAAACAAACCAAAAAGCAAAAATTGGAGCAAATTTGTGCCTGTCGCTCGGATCTCGCTCGGGTGGCTCATAGCCATATCCATTTGAGTCAAGGGGTCAATCTTGGCACTTTGGGTCGAATTTTGTTCCATCGTTTAAGACTGTAAATTTTATCGCTAAAACGAAACCATATGCAAACATTAAGGCCAATCTACGCTAGTTTCCTGGATCGCTTTTAGGTGGATGATAACCAAATCAATCCAAGTTAAGGGATCAATCTTGGCACGTGTGGGTCAAATTTGGCTCCAACATTCAAGATGGTTAATTTTACCCTTGAAAATAACCCATAAGCAAAAATCGGAGCAAATCAATGACGGTCGCCCGGATCTCGCTCCGGTGTCTAATAGCAATTTCCATCAGACTCAGGGAATCAACCTTGGCACTTAAAACACTATATTTTGATAAGTGTTTAAATAACACTTTATTTTGTAGTGTTTTTCATTTACTTCTCATGTTATATTTGACTTGATTTGATCTTTTTAGATTGCATATACTACCATTGTGTTGTTTGCATTGTATATGGCACATTAGAGTAAGAACGTGAGAAGTTTGCTTCAATTAGGAACAAAACAAGAGTGGAAAAGTGACTCAAGAAAATGGGGTTCCAATAGTTGGAGATTTGACACTTCAAGTGGCTAATATGCTTTGCACTATGCCTATAGCTCATATCAGAGTCTTCAACATCAAGAGAAGTCTTCCAAATTATACAATGCACAAAGATATGTCCATAGCTCAAGATGACACAATGTTCCTCAAGAGAAGAGTTTCCAGATTGTACTATACTCACGGCTATGCCCATAGTAAGCATCATATGCCCTACAGACTTTCCAGACTACACTATGCTTAGAGATATGGGCATATGGAGTTTGTAACGGTCCAACATTAATTGTGACCTTTACAAACTGATTATTATGCTTTTGTTTTTCTATTTAATAGGTCGTACGGGAGTTTTTCACATTCATTCATCATTCATTCTTCATTTATTCTTCATTCATTTTTCCTTCCACATTCCACTCATCCATTCCATACTCCCATTAAATAAGAGTTTTACTTTTATCAAGTTTTGAAGATTTTCAGGTAGGATTGTTCATCTACTTGAGAATAACAACAACTTTGGATTGCAATTTCATCAAGAGTTTTTCTTCTTCCTTATCTCTAATTTAATATTCTAAGATGAAATATTATTTAATTATTGTTGTTTGTTTATCACATATGAGTGAATAGTTCTTCATGTTAGGATTGGGATTAACCCAATGAATTATTATTAGAGTATGGATTGATTAAATTATATTGCAATATTCACAGTCTTGATTTATTTTCCTATGCCTCAATGACTTGTAATTATTTTTTCCATAAAGATACTTGACCCTAGATAATTGAGTGAAGGACCGAAAGGTTAAATTCGAATATTGGAACTCTAGGAATTTGAACTTGAGGTTCAAACAACGAATGTAGGTTAGAACTTCCCGAGGGTTAAAATGAATATCAAAGAGCCTAATGGGTCTAAACTAGATTAATCGCCATAAAAATATGAGGTTCGTTTATTTGGGTACGTTTTTGTTGTTCGAAATAAATCAATAATTACTTTTGGATATTTTGCCTTCAAGAGTGTGAATTTTTCTTTATAAGAAGAGCAATCTTGATACTAATACAAGATTCATTGTGGTAAACCCCATTCCTAGTTGCCTCATAATACTGATTGTTAGAAATTGTCATTGCTCGTCTATTTAGTTTTTATAATTAAAACAAATTCATCAAACTATGACTTGTCTAGCTAATTGAAAATTGTAGTAAAGGATAGAGTAAATCTAGCCCTCATGGGATGGAACTATAGTTGCATTGCTAGCTACAACTACGTCGTGCACTTGCGATTAAAATGAACACATCAGCACCTCAGGGTCGAATTTGGTTCCACCGTTTGAGATGGTTAATTTTACCCTTAAAATGAAGCCATACACAAAAATTTTAGCAAATCTGTCCCAGTCGGCCGGGTCTTGCTCTACTCGGGGACACCAGATCAATCTGAGTCATGGGATCACTCCTATATCCTTCAGGTCAAATTTGGTTCCACCAACTGAGATGGTTAACTTAACCCCTATAACGAACTCATCCACAGAAATTGTGGGAAATCTATCCCAGTTACCCGGATCACCCTCGCGTGGTTGATAGCAAAATCCATCTGAGTCTTGGAATCAATCTTTCCACCTCTAAATCAAATTTTGTTCCACCAATCAAGATAATCATTTTTACCCCTAAAAGAAACCCATACATGAAAATTGGGGCAAATCAATGCTAGTCGCCGGGATCACGCTCGGGTGGCTGATAGAAAAATCCATTAGAGTCAGGGGATGAATCTTGGCACCTCTTGGTCGAATTCGGTTCCACCATTCGAGATGGTCATCTTTACCCCAAAAATGAACCTATATCCAACAATTGTGGCAAATATATGCTGATTGCCTAGGTCACCCTCGGGTTGCTGACATAATAATCCATATGAGTAAGGGGATAAATATTTGCATATCTAAGTCAAATTTAATTCCACCCTTCGAGATGGTCAATTTTACAGCTAAAACAAACTCATATGCAAAAATTATGCCAAATGTATGTCGGTCGCCCGAATCGCGCTTGGGTGACTCATATCCAAATCCATCCGAGTAAACGGATCAATCTTGGCACCTCTGTGTTGAATTTGTTTCAAGCATCCGAGATGGTAAACTTTACCCCTATAATGAACCCATGCATAAAATTTGTGGAAAATCTATGCTTGTCTCCAAGATCGTGCTTATGTGGCTGACGGCCAAATCCATCCAAGGGATCAATCTTGGCACACCTAGGTCAAATTTGTTTCCAGCATCTGAGATGGTAAACTTTACCCCTAAATGAAACCATACACAAAAATTGTGGCAAATCTATGCCAGTCACCCGGGTCGCGCTCGGGTGGGTGACAACCAAATCGATGCTAGTTGCCTGGATCACTCAGATAGATTTTGTTGTCAACCACCAGGGCGAGATCTTGGCGACGGGTATAGATTTGCCCATATTTCCCGTCAATCTTGGCACATCTTGATTGTTTTTTTTTTTCACCATTAAATTGGTCAACTTTACCCCGAAAAATATCCCATATTCAAAAATTTGGGGTAATCGATGCTAGTTGCCTGGATCACGATCGGGTATCTGATAGACTAATCCACGGGTGTAATGGGATCAAGGATCAATCTTTGCACCTTTTGGTGGAATTTGGTTTCACCATTTGAGATCGACTTTACCCTTAAAATGAACTCATCAACAAAATTTGGGGCAAATCTATACCCGCCACTAAGGTCCCGCTCGAGTGGCCGATAGTCAAATTCATCTGAGTGAGGGGATTAATATTGGCACTTTTGTGTCAAATTTCGTTCCACTATTCAATTTGGTAAATTTTATTGCTTAATCAAACCCAAACGCGAAAATTGGGGTAAATCTACGCTGGTCGCCCTTATCGCGCTCAGGTTGGTGATGTCAAATCCATCTCAGTAAGGGGATCAATCTTGGCACTTTGGTTCCATCATCCAATCTGCTTGATTTCCACTACTAAAATGAACCCAGACGCGAAAAAAGTTTTGGGAAATATACATTGATCGCTCGAATCTACACCGATCATCCGAGTCAAAGGATCAATCTTAGCACTTTTGGGTTGAATTTGGTTCCACCGTTTGAGATGGTCAGCTTTACCCCTAAAAAGAAGTCATACAATAAAAAATTGTGGCAAATATATGCCAGTTGCCCGGATTGCACTTGGGTGGGTGACATCCAAATTTGGGAGTCAATCTTGACTTCTCTTGATCAAATTTAGATCCACCATTCGAGATAGTCAACTTTATGTCTATGACGAACCCATATGCAAAAATTATGGAAAATCTATGCATGTCACCTTGATTTTGCTTGGGTGGCTGATAGCCAAATCTTGGCACCTTTGTGTCGAATAGGGTTCCACCATTAGAGATGCTAAATTTCATTGCTAAAATAAATTCATACACGAAAATGGAGGAAAATCTTTGCCGATCTCCCAGATAGCACTCAGGTTGCTGATAGCCAAATCCATCTGAGTCAAAGTATAAAACTAGGCACCTACGTGTCAAATTTGGTTCCACTATTTGAGATGGTAACTTTACCCCTAAAATGAACACATACACAATAACTATGGCAAATCTATGTCAGTCACTTGGATCGGGCTCAGGTGGGTTATAGCCAAATCCACCCAAGTCAGGGGATCAATCTTGGCACCTTTGGGTTAAATTTGGTTCCACCAACCAAAATGGTCAACTTTACCCCTAAAACAAGTACGTAACCGAAATTTGGACAAAATCTATGTCGATCCCCCAGATCGCGCTTGGGTGGCTGATACCTATGTCCATCCGAGTCAGGAGATCAATCTTGACTTCTTTGTGTTGAATTTTGTTCCACAATTCCATATGGTTAATTTTACAGCTACAATGAACCCATACGCACAACTAGGGCAAATCTTATGTCGGCCGCCCGGATCGCGCTCGGTTGGCTATAGCCAAATCCATACAAGTGAGGGGATCAATCTTGCCACCTCTGGGTGGAATTCGGTTCCACCATTTGAGATCGTAAACTTTACCCCGAAAAATTAATCAAGAAACAAAATTGTGGTAAATCTACACTGGTCGCTCGGATCGCGTTTAGGTGAAATCCATCAGAATTTGGGTGTCTATCTTGGCACCTCTTAGCGGAATTTGGTTTCACCCATCAAGATTGTCAAATTTACCCCTATAAGAAACTTATACATGAAAATTTTGGCAAATCTATGTCGATTTCCTTGATTTTGCATAGGTGTTTGATAGGCAAATCCACCTGAGTCTGGGGATACGATCTTGGCACTTTAGGGTTGAATTTGGTTACATCGTTTTAGATGGTCAACTTTACCCCTAGAACGTAAACAAAACATGGTGGAAAGTCTATGCTCGTCGCTCGGATCGAGATCTGGTGGTTGATAGCCAAATCCATCCTAGTTAGGGGATCAATCTTGGCACCTCTGGTCGAATTTGGTTCCACCGTCTATGATGGTCAACTAAACCCCGTCAACGAACACATACGCGAAAGTTGTTGCAAATCTATGCATGTCACCCGGATCATGCACAAATGGCTGATAGCCAAATCAATTTGTATCAGAGGATCAATCTTTGAACCTCTAGGTGGAATTTGGTTTCACCCTTCAAAGGGTCAATTTTATTGCTAAAACGAGCCCAAATCCGTCAAAGTCAGAGGATCAATCTTGGCACCTCTATGAGGAATTTGGTTCCACCTATCGAGATGGTAAATTTTACCCATAATAGCAACCCATACACAAGAAATGGGAAAAATCTATGTCCGTCTCCCAGATCGCACTTGGGTGGCTGATAGCAAAATCCATTTGAGTCAGGGGACCAATGTTGGCACCTCTGGGTCGAATTTTGTTGCACCTTTTGAGATGGTAAACTTTACCCCTATAATGAACCCATGAATGTAACTTTTGGCCAACCTATGCTTGTCGCGGATCACGCTCGGGTGGCTGGTACCCAAATCCATCCGAGTGAGGGGATTAATCTTGGTAGCTCTGGGTCAAATTTGGTTCCACCATTGTAGATAGTCAACTTTACCCCTAAAATGAACTCATACAAAACAAATTGGGGCAAATCTATGCTAGTCTCTCGGATCGCGCTAGGGTGGCTAATTGCCAAATCCATGTTAGCCAGGGAATCAATCTTAGCACCACTTAGTCGAATTCAGTTCCACAAAAAGAGATGCTCAATTTCTCTACTTAAAAGAAACCCATACAAAAAGATTCACGAAAATCTTCACTTCAAGCCCTTATCGCGCTCGCGTGTCTGATAGCTAACTCCATCTTAGTCAAGGGATCAACATTGGCACCTTTGGGTCGAGTTACGTTCCACCTTTGGATATGGTAAAAATTTTACCCCTAAAAGAACCCATACGTCAACAAAAGGGTGAATCTATGTCGGTCACCTGGATCTTGCTAGGGTGGCCAATATCAAAATCCATCCGAGTCAGGGGATCAATATTGGATCAACAGGGTCGAACATGGTTCCACCGTCAAAGGTGGTCAACTTCATCCCTATAACAAACTCATATGCAAAAATCATGTTAAACTTATGAACGTCACCTAGATCATGCTAGAGTGGCTGATAGAAAAATACATCCGAGTTAGGGGATCAATATTGGCAGCTCTTGGTCAAATTTGGTTCCACCAATGGAGTTGCTCAATTTTGCTGCTAAAACGAACCAATACACAAAAATTGGGGCAAATCTTCACTGGAAGCCCTTATCGCGCTCGGGTGGCAGATAGCCAAATCCATCTTAGTCAAGGGATCAATCTTGGCACCTTAGGGTCATGTTTTGTTCCACCTTTGGAGATGGTCAATTTTACCCATAGAACAAACCCATACGCCAACATAAGGGTAAATCTCTGTCGGTCGCGTGGATCTTACTAGGATGGCTAACATCCAAATCCATTTGAGTTAGGGGATCAATCCTTACTCCACTGGGTCAAATTTGGTTCAACTATCCAAATTTGTCAACTTTACCCCATTAACAAACCCATACACGGAAATTATGGTAAATTTATGCATGTCACCTAGATCGCGCTCGAGTGGCTAGTAGAAAAATACATCCGAGTTAGGGGATCAATCTTGGCACCTATGGGTCGAAACTGGTTCCACCTTTCAAGATGGTCAATTTAACTCCTACAATGAACCCATATGCAAATATTTGGGCAATTGTACCCCAATCACTCAGATTGGGCTCGGGTGGCTGATAGCCAAATCTGCTTGAGTGAAGAATCAATCTTGGCACCTTTGGGTCAAATTTTGTTCCATAGTTTGAGATTATCAAGTTGACATAAAAAATGAACCCTTGAAAAATTGTGGCAAATCTTTGCCGGTCGCCCAAATAGTGCTGGGGTGTGTGACGGTCAAATCTGCCAAGTTTTGGAGTAAAATCTAAGCACTTCTGGATGGAATTTGGTTCCACCATTTGATATGGTCAACTTCACCTGTAAAACAAACCCAGACGTGAAAAAATTGGGTAAATATATGCTAATAACCAAAATCGTGCTCGGGTGTTTGATAGCAAAATCTCACCGTTAGCGGATCAATCTAGGCAACTGTGGGTCGAATTGGGTTCCATCATTTTAGTTGGTCAATTTTACCCTTAAAATGAACACATACACAAAAATCCTGGGGCAAATCTATGCAAATCGCCCGAAATTTGCTTTGGTGGATGACAATCAAATGCATTCGAGTAAAGGGATCAATCTTGGGACCTCTAGGTCAAATTCGATTCCACCGTACGAGATGGACAATTTTACCCCCATAATGAACCCATACGCGAAATTGGGGCAAAATTATGCATGTCGCTCGGATCGCGCTAGGGTGGCTAATAGCCAAAAAAAATCTGAGTTGAAGGATCATTCTTTGCTTCACTGGGTTGAATTTGGTTCGACCATTCTAGATGGTCAATTTTATCGAAAAAATGAACCCATACGAGAAAATTTGGGGAAAATCTAAACCGGTCGCCCAGATTGCGATTGGGTGACTGATTGCCAAATCCATATGTGTCAGTGGATCAATCTTGGTACCTCTATGTCGAATGTGGTCAAGTCGTCTTTGATGGTCAGCTTTGACCTATATAACAAACCCAATAGAGAAAATTGAGAAAATTCTATGCATGTCGCCCCAATTCTCGCTCGGGAGGCTGATAGCGAAAACCATCTGAGTGAGGGGATCCTCTAGGCACTTCTGGGTCGAATTCATTTCCACAACTTGAGAATTTACCACTATAACCAACCCAAATGAAAAAATTTGGGCAAATCTTCGCTGGTCTCCCAGATCCACATGGGTGGCTGATAAGCTAAACCCATCATAACAAAGGGATAAATGTTGGAACCTCTAGGTTGAATTTGGATCCACCTTTCAAGATTGTCTATTTTTCTAATGATGAGGCTAAGTTGTATCGCCTAAATAAAATATAGAACCTACTAATATACTCCAAATTAATGTAGTACTTGAAGTAGGGATCGAGTCCAACGGGAAAAGAAATTTTGCAATTCTTTCGAGTGTAAAATAAGTAACAAATGAAAAAGGGGGTTTTATCTTGAATGAGTGACTGTAACAAAAGAAAACAAATAACAAGTAATGGGAATCAATGAGAAACAAGTCTTGGCTTGATTAATATCCAAAACTACTCTTTCGATTGATCATAGAAACACAAACTATCTTCCTACGTCTTGACTACCTATTGTGAAGGGGTGACTTTTCAATTCTCCTTGAATGTAGTAAAGTAGTACGATCAGCGTAACTACAATACCCTAACCAATGGATAATCTAACCCGTTCAGTATCTAAGTTCAATCCACAAGAAGCTTTAATGAGTGGAGAACCAATAAGGAAATGGGCAGTCTCACACTAGGATTACCCAATAAGATATTCCAAAACTCTAGAACTAACAAGGTTGAAATAGTCAAACAATACAAGTTCTAGTTGCTACTCATGAGATAAGATTAATTCAGCGAATCTAATCTTAAATCTGGCAATAGATCAATACAAATGATAAACAAGTAGGCCTCCAAGTTTAAAACATGTAAGGATCATAAAACAACAGTAAGTAATGGAATAATTGTCAAGTACAAGAAGAAGAGTTGACAATCTCACAATCTTTAACAAGTAGCTTCAATTAATCAATCCAAGATGATAGTTTAGGCTACCTTCTTCATCGAGAATCACCAAAATACAATGAAAGGGAAAAGCAGTTTCAAATTCCAAGTCTCCTTCAAAATAACTTTCAAAAACCTATTTATACAAGTACCAAAAAGTAGGAAAATAACTAAGGAGGCGCTTGCGCGAATTGCGGAAACTAACCTAGGGCGTGTAGCTTGCAGCCAAAACTGGGCAACAAGAAGAATATGAAGTATACAGTGCGCAAATTGGTACGATGCGTGTCGCAAGTCAGTGAAAGAAGCACGTAGCGCGCAGGTTGCGCGCTACGTGCTGAACCTGCTGCACCCCTCTTTCACTTCACTTCAGCTCTTGATTCCGGATTCCTTGCTTACTTCAAGATCTTCTAACTTGTCTACAAGGTTGTACTTACAATCCACGACCCGAACTTGATCTAAAAATGCACAGCTCGAAACGTTATGATGCCGATCATCTCTTTCTTGCACAAAAGCTCCAATCTGAAAATAACAGGAAATCAACTCATTACTCGCATCCATGGCACCAAAAACCGCGTAAAGCTATGCTCCACAATATGTACTAACTTATGCTCATCAAGTTCCCCCACACTTGGCATTTGCTTGTCCTCAAGCAAATCAAATATTGGGAAACCTCAAACTACAAGAAAGCACACATAACGACCAATCTTATGGTACATGACCAACCACAACCCAACCAAACCTCTCAAACGACCAAAAGGATACGGCGAGACTTGTGACCCGAATGATCTCGAGGGTTACAAGCTCACACCCAAATAATCTCTCCTCCTCCTAACTCCTCTAACTATAACCCAAAACTCGAGACCAACTAAGGCACCAATGTAATGTCAAGATACCTTATCTTGTACTCCCATGAACAATCACACCACCAATCAATCAAACCACAATCATCCAAATGCCATCATGCGAAAACATCCACCAAACAAACCAAAACACCTCATCGATCTTCCTCCTTACATCCAATAAGAACCTAGTCTAACCAGACATCTTCCTTACATCCACCACTTGTTACACCATTCCGGCAAATGAGAAGAACCAAATTGTGCAAACTTTCAATTCTCTCTATTCTTTTCTTTACTGATCTTGCTTAGTATCCCTTACGGGTTTTAATCCTAGCTTCTCTTTTATTTTTATTTTTTTTTAGCTCACTTTCTTGCCACACTCTTGGCCTTTCTTTTGCTTCAATTGCCCACCCTTGCGGGTTTTCGATTAAG
>ONZA01001382.1:51751-64608 GCA_900322205.1 Kewa caespitosa
TGTTGTGCGTAGTTGTGGGAGGGGGTTGCGGCTGTGTGTGTAGGGGGTGTTGTTTCCGCTGTTTTACACTTCAAGGGGGTCGGTGTGCTACTTAGTTGGGGCTGTGGGTTAAAATCCAATTTGAGACTATGTATTCATGTTCTGGTGGTTCTTAGAATATTGCAAATAAACTCATGTGTAAAAAGAAGAAGCCAGAATAACAAAGAACTTAGAAAAATGACTAAGAAAACTTGAAAAGGGAATTTTAGCGTCAGCTGATGTCATGTTTAGTGGTAGACCTAAGAGTATTACCAACTTTCTTTTGTGCTCCCTCATCTTCTTCTGGTCAAACTAGCGTGAACTCTCATATTTGGGTGGCACAAATTTGTTAGTGCTTTCTCACTTAATATATTTAGTCGCATATGGCTCCAAAAGCCTTTTAGCAGCAAGTATATAATGTGGGAATGAGACAACTCAAAAAAAAATAATATGCTCTTTGCTTATGGTTGATGTACTTGTTTCCATGTATGTGAACAAGAATACTTGTAATAGTTTTTGTATATATTTTTCTAGTGACATTGTCAATCTTACCAAATGAAGGCGTTTTTCTCATCAGTATCATCTCAATACTTCTTTAGTCATTCAAGGAAAATTTCTTTTTCATTTCAAGTTAAGTGCAATATAATTAATCTTGTTTAGGTACCTAGCTAGAAAGTTGATATATTTGGATGATGGTATATTATAGCCGACAGTTGGATTTGATCACCAAGTCTCGTATAGCATTGTTGTTTTGGTAGGTATGAGTGTATAATATGTGTTATGATGTGTTGTTTGGTGTATTACACTTTTGTCTCTGCATTTCATTTTTCGTCTATTACCATGAGCATAAATGATCCTACTAAACCTATATGTCCATGTAGAACATGTGGCAAAATGAAATGAGTTAATAAAACGCATGTTGAGATCACAATTGATTTCTGAGGGAATAGAAAGAAGTTACACGGGTTGGGATAAGCATGGTGAGACTAAGGGCGTACACACTGACAAATCCAATTTATTTTGTGATGGAAGATATTGACTCTGTTCATGGCGATCATTTAGATGAGTTGAGAAATAATGTTCAAGAAGATCTTGAGGATTGTCCTGAGATGTTTGAGTAGTTGAAAGCGGATGCAGAGACACCGCTCTTTAGCGGTTGCACAAAATTCACTAGATTGTCTGCAATCTTGAAGTTATTTAACCTCAAATCTGCTAATGGGTGGACCGATAAAAGCTTCACAGACCTACTGCTTCTTTTAAAAGATATGCTCCCATCGGATAACGTGCCTCCTAATTGTACCTACGAGGCAAAACAAATGCTACGTTGCATATGTATGAGTCATGAGAGGATCCATGCTTGTCCAAATGATTGTGTCCTATTTCGGAATGAGTATGCTTCTTTGAAAGCGCGCCCTAGATGTGATGCTCCAAGATACAAGTATGAGACAACTCCGATTAAGGTGATATGGTATTTTCCTGTTGCATCAAGGTTAAGGCATTTATTTCGCAACGAGAAAGATGAAAAACTCCTAGTATGGCACGACAATGGGAGGAATAAAGATAGAATGCCCAGATACCCCGCTGATTCTCCTCAATGGGTAAAATTGACAGTGACTTCCCCAATTTTGGGTCCGAACCTAGAAATTTGCGTTTGGGGATTGGTGCTGATGGGGTCAATCCTTTTGGTACTGAAAGTATCTCTCATTGTACATGGTCAGTGATCATGGTGTTTTATAATTTGCCGCCACGGTTGAAGAAAAAATGCATGATGTTGTCTACGCTCATTTTCGGACCCAAACAACCCGGCAATGACATAGACGTTTATCTTGCACCTTTGATCAAAGATTTGAAGTCTCTTTGGGAAGAGGGTGTCGAAATATTTGATGCAGTAAAACAAAAGCAATTTAATTTGATAGCAATGCTACTTGGAGCAATAAATGATTTTCTTGCATATGGTAATCTCTCTGGATATAGCATCAAAGGAAGTTGTGAATGTCCTATATGTGAGGATGAAACACATTGGACTCGGTTGGACAATGGCCAGAAAAATGCCTTCCTTGGGCATCGTAGATTCTTTGAAAAAAACATCATTATCGTAAGTGGAGAAAACCGTGTAACGGGTCCGCATAAGAGGTAAAGCTCCGGTTCCATTGTCTGGTATACAAGTGTTTGATAAAGCAAAAGATTTGAACACCAAATTCTGCAAACAATTTGTCGAAGACCTTCCAACAAGTGGGTGGAAGAAATTGCCTATGTTTTTCCTTTTGCCTTATTGGGAAACTTTATACGCAGGACATTTTCTCAATGAGATTCATATTGAGAAGAATGTGTGTGATAGTATCATTGGCACACTACTTAGTGTTCCATGAAAGATCGAAGATGGCATTAAGGCTCGATTGGACTTGGTACAAATGGGACTCAGAAAAGAATTGGCACATGTGAAGAAGGGACGGCGCACTTATTTACCTCCTGCTGCCTACATCCTTAGTCGGAAGGAAAAGATTGATTTTTGTGAGTTTCTAAGAGGAGTTAAAGTTCCAAAGGGATATTCATCTAACAATAGAAATCTGGTGTCGATGAAAGACCTCAAACTTGTGGGTTTGAAGTCTCATGATTGCCACATTCTCATGCTGCATCTTTTGCCAGTGGCATTGCGTCCCATTTTGCCTATCTGGGTTCGAGATACCATAACTAGATTATGTCTTTTCCCGATATGTAGTAAGGTCATTGATCCAGCAAAGTTGCAAACACAACAAGATGAAATTGTTCTTGTTTTACATGAGATTGAGACATTTTTCCCACCATCCTTTTTTGATATAATGGTGCACTTGTTGTTCACTTGGTAAGAGAGATTCAGTTATGTGGGTCGTGTAATGCAAGGGGGATGTACCCTTTTGAGCGCTACATGAAGATATTGAAAGGTTATGCTAAAAATTGAAGTCGTCCTGAAGGTTGCATGGTTGAAGGATACATAGTCGAAGAAGCAGTCGAGTTTTGTAGTGAATACCTGCCAATGTCCAAACTATAGGGTTACCCGAGTCTCGCCACTCTACAACAACAAAAGGTGAGGTATAATGTGACAAACTATAGTTACAATACCTGTTGCTAAGCGCACCCAAGCACATTTGTATGTCTTACAAAACAGTGAAGAGGTTGAGCCTCATATCGAAGAACATAAGCAACTCCTTGTGAAATTGAATGCACGAAAGAACAAACAAGACATTGCACGTGAACATAATAGTTCATTTATTGGTTGGTTTAGAAAATGGATCCTTCACAAAATCAGAAAGAGACGAGGTTCTATGACCAAGAGGTTGGAATGGTGATCCGTTGATCTGCATAAAGATGCCATATCTTAAAGAGGTAACACGATTAATGGTTATACCTAGTACACGAAGGCTAAAGATGATTGGAGTACGATGCAAAATAGTAGGGTGACTCTAGTTGCTGAAGTCATGCATATTTCAGGCACAAAAGATAAGAATTCTATATGTGCAAAGATGAACTATTATGGAGACATCCACCATATATGGGAGCTTGATTATGTGCTATTTAGGCTTCATGTGTTTGTTGTGAGTGGGTTGACAACAATCATAGTGTTGAGGATGTTGCACATGGTTTGACTAGGGTTGATCTCAATCGACTTGGGGGCAAGGACGAGCCGTTTATACTTGCATCTCAAGCGCAACAAGTGTTCAATGTCACTGATCTTGCTAATCCAAGGTGGTCAATTGTCCTCTCATCAAATAAAAGGCCTCTGACAGAGAAAATGAAATTGGTAAATATGAAAAGAGAGATGATGTCGAAGAGAACCCATTCTCCCGGGAATTTCGTTCTCATGTTGGTGATGCAAATGGTGAAGACGATCGGAATACCATGTGCACAATGAATGACCACAAAGAAGGCTTATGGATCAATCCTTCAGCCCGGAGTAAACTCTGACATAGTGGTCAGTTGATTACCAAACTGACAAAAGTGTCTTCGACAAACCAATAACAGACAAGGAAAAGAAAGCAAAAAATAACAGATCTTATTGATGTAGTCTTTACATTTTTGTTTAGATAAGATTCTAGCAAGCACTTTGTTTTCACCTTTTTTTTTGTGAATTTGATTCGAAAAATCCGATTTCAATGTTTGACAAAATATGCTATATGAATCATTGATACAAAGCTTTCTATGTTATTTTTATTTCTTGCGTGCACCTTAAAAGAAAGCTGACAGTGAAAATGTTTTTTGCCAAGTTAAAATAAAGAAAACAAGAAAAGTACTGGCCATTGTGTTTGTATGCTAGAAATTGTTTAAATGGGAGATCAATGGCTTATACAACCGCTTGTTACTGGCCTTGAGTGTCAAGGCTCTTTTTCTATAATTTTCCATTAGTTTAATGTGATTTCATGATGGCTTTTCTATTAATTTGTCTTGCCAACATGATACTAACAAATCTATATTGTTGCTCCTTTTACATTGATGTTAGTAGTTATGGCTCATGCTCTTTTACTCATAGCTTCATACTCTGTAAAAATTCATTTTATATATTTGGTACTTTTGAGCATCATTTTGATTCATGGGGGTCAAGCGTAAACATTAAGCTCATATTGTAAAACTTCGCTTATTGTCATATTGATAATTCATGTGTTCTAACCATAGTTCCTCTAAATTATACATGTTCCTACAACTTTAGGTTGTCGCACATTTATTAAATAATTTGGTGGTCGCACTCAGATTATAATCGCATGTATTACATTAATGTTATGTGGTCGATTTATTTTCTATGTAATGTATTTTTTTTTATTCAAGGCAAAGATGATGTGAGATATGTTCCTCTATGGGTACAACTTCCTAAATTGGATATAAAATACTGGGGGACACAAGCCCTTAGTAAGATAAGAAGCTTGATTGGTAATCCATTGAAGTCAGATAAGGCCACTCAAAACAAAGCAAGATTGAACTATGCTAAAATTTTGATTAAAGTTCAAGTAAATGAAGAGTTGCCTGAAATTGTGACATTTCAGAATGAGAAGGGAAACAATGTTGAGCATGAGCTTCTTTATGAATGGAAACCAGTTTTTCCTTCCCACTGTAAGTCTTTTGGACATGAGGTGGACAAATGTAGAAAGATCAAGTGGGCATAGGGTTGTGTACATGAGAATACTTCTACTACAAATGGAGTGGATATGCATATTCAGAATGCAGGGTCATGTCAAGTTCCTTCCACTGTAAGAAATGAGGGACAAGAGGTAAGAGATAATACTGCACGCACATCAAGGTGTGATAATTCATTGAAAGATAGAGGCAGGAGCAGTGATGAGACAATTTCTAGTTTTACATCTGGCTCTATTGTTCCTAATGTAGTTTCTATTGTGCTTTATGATGGACAAGGGGGACAACCTTTCGACATGGGAGACGATTTTACCATGGTTACCACTGGGTCTTGCAATAGAATATTTAGGACTAAGATGGAGGCTATGCCTATTAGAAATGGTTTAAGTGTTCTTGCTATTGATCAGATTGCAGAGAGTGTTGATGGAAGTCCTCAAAATGGGCTAGCTGCTGCTCAATCAAGCCCATCCAATGGATAGTCTTGGATTTTGGAACATTGGGGGTTGTGATAGCTCCGATAAACAAGCATAGTTGAGTTGATTCTATTTTTGGGAATAAGTTGGGTTTGTTTTCCATATTGGAAAAGAAGATGCTGGCTCCTAGTAGAGATGCCATAGCAAGAAATATGTATGTCTAGGTTGAGACAACTATTTGAATGCTGTGGGGAATGATAGGGGTAGGATATGGGTTTTTTGGAACTCTACAGTGTATGAGGTTGGTATCAAGGCTGCTGATAGCCAATACATTCAGTGTTTGGCAAATCAAAAAATGACAGGCTAAGTTTGTTTGTTGTTTCATTTAAGCATTCAATGAAACAAAGGGGAAAATTCCTTTGGGGGAATTTTTAGCTGATGTACTCAAGGATCCTTGCCTTGGGTGTGTGGAGGGGATTTCAATTGCTTGAGAGAGATGGAGGATAGGCACGTGGGTGAGGATGTTAGTCACTACTTGGCCCCAAGTCTTAGGCATGCATAATTTTAATTACAGGAGTTTCATATTTACTTAGAGTAATAAGCATGAGGGTGATAACATAATCTACAGCAAGATGGATCACGTTTTCATCAATACTGCCTGGGATTCTTTGTTCGGTGGTTCTGAAGCTTTCTTTTACAACGTGGGGGTTTCAGATCATTGGCCTTGTGTTATTTCCTTTCTACAACATAGCCTTAGGAAAAATAAGCCCTCTTATATATTACAACATGTGGAGTCAGGATATAGAACTTGGTGAGTTGGTCATGCATGAGCTGGGTAGAAATGTTGATTGCTATCATATGTACAAACAGGTGAGTCATCCAAAAAGGCTGAAAAATGATTTTAATTCCTTATATAAGAGTAGGTTTCGAGAAATTGATAAGAGGATGGAGAAAGCCAGATGTACTCTTGTTCAAATCCAGGCAAATTTGTCTTCTGACATGTTTAATGTCACCTTACAAAGGAGGAAAAAGAAGTTATCTCTGAGTTCGATAGATGTAGTAGGGCTCTTATTTTCTTTCTACAGCAAAAGAACAAAGTTGCTTGGCTTTCTGAAGGTGATCAATGCACTGCGTTTTTCTTCAACATCATTTAGCAAAGAAGGTTGAGATATGAAATCGATAGTGTGATGAAGGGCTCTTCTCTTGTTACAGGGAAAGATGAAGATGCTACTATGTCTGTGAATCACTTCAAGGGTTTTCTAGGAACTAGAAGGAAAGTGAAAAGGGATGTGAAAACTAACTGCATCCAGCAAGGCTTTGTTCAGTGTCAAATTGCTAATAAAGCCATCATGATGCCACTTTCAAATATGGAAATCAAAAACGCTTTGTTCTCAATTCCATTTAACAAGGCTCCTGTGGCTGATTGCTATAGTATTGCCTTTTATAGAGATGCATAGGAGGTTATTGGTGACAATGTTTGCAAAGCAATGAAAGAGTTCTTTGAAAATGGCAAGTTGCTTACGAAGGTAGGAGCTGCACCCATTTCTCTTTTGCCTAAGGTTGATAATCCCTCTATTTCTGCAGACTATAGACCCATAGCTTGCTGTGATTTAATTTATAAATCCATAACAAAGCTAATATGTAATAGGTTGAAGGGTGTGCTGCGCAAGCTCATTGATAATTCTCAGGGGGCCTTTGTGACTAACAAGCGAATTGGACACAATATTCTCCTCAGTCATGATCTTCTGAGAGGGTACGGGAGAAAATACGGAAGCCATGCATGAAAGATGAAAATTGATTTGCAAAAATCCTATGACACAATAGATTGGGATTCCTTCAAATATGTTCCTCTTTGGTTTTCATGACAGGATTGTAGGCAGGATCATGGCTTGTTTGAAAGCAACCACTTACACACTGGTGATTAATGGCCAGTTTCATGGGTTCTTCCCGGCTACTCATGGTCTTAAGCAAGAGGATCCTATGTCTCCCTGGTTTTTTGTGATAGTCATGGAATACATTACTAGATACATGAAGCTTTGTGTGCTGAAATAGGATTTCAAATATCATGCTAGATGTGGAAAGTTCAAGCTGTTTCAACTAAGCTTTGCTGGTGATCTACTTTTACTTTGCAAGGAAGATGTGCCTTCTTTCAAGCTTCTATTTGAAAGTTTTGCCTGTTTCGTGTTAGGCGTGAATTTTAATCTAGCAAAATCACAAGTGGTGGTTAGTGGAGTGGACAAGAGGGTAGAGGAGGAGATTCTGATGGTGACTGGTGTTTCCATGGGTTCTCTGCCTTTCAAATTCTTTTGGGTCGCAGTATCTTCTAGAAAATTGGATCAGTTTGATTGCATGCTACTTGTCCACCACATAACCCAGAGAATCAAAGCATGGTCAGCTAAGAAACCCTCTTATGCTCAAAGAGTGCAAATGATCAACTTAGTTCTCATGGGAATGTTTTTGTTTTGGGCTAGCAAGTTCATTCTTGAAAAAAGTGTCATCAAAGGTGTTGATAGGTTGTGTAGAAATTTCTTAGGGATCACACTAGGCCTAATCAGAAGAAAGTTGTGGTGGCTTGGGTAGATATTTTCAAGCCTCAAAGCTATGGACGACCTGGTGTTAGAAGCATCATTTTCTTGACTAAAGCTCTTGTGGTTTCTATAATATGGGGTATTAACTTCAAATTTAATAACTTGTGGGTCAAGTGGATTCATGACACTCATTTGAAGAAGAAAGATGTCTGGCATTGCATTCCTAAACCTGATGATTGCTGGTATTGGAAAATACTTTTAAAGTTAGGGATGAATTCTAGAGAGGATTTGATACATGCATTGTTGTTAAACGGTTGCGTAGCAACTCTTGAAATTATGATGTAGTTTTAGAGTACTTGTGGTGTCTTTCCTCCAAGTCTTTGGAGTTCAATAGGTGCTCCCAAGAACTGCTCTATTTCATGGCTTCATAACATAGGGAAATTGAGAACCAAGGATATAATGATGACATTTTTGCAGGTTTCTAATGAGTGTGTGTTGTGTAAGATTACAGAAGAGGAAACTAGTGTCTATGTGTTTTTAAGATGTGAATTTTCTAAGAAGGCCCTTACTGTTGTCTTGGACACATTGGGAATTCATATGAGAACTGATGATAAATGGAAGCGCATGCTCAGAAGGCTTCATAAGATCAAGCAAAAAAGGTGGAGACAAGTTTGTAGTGAAGTTGTCATTTCATGTCTCTACTTGGTGTCCAAGGAAAGAGACAATCGGGTTTTTAGACCCGAAAATCTGTCTTGCACATGTGATTGTGTGGTAAGAATGGTTTTCAATGGTCTAACAATCAGAATGGATCATGTGTGCAGATCTAAGCCTGAGTTAAGGTATATATTCTTAAAAGATTGTATTATGTCACCATAGGAGGATTTTAAGTGGTAGTTTTGTTTATGTTGTTGACAATTGTATCGTTTGTGGTTGAGACTTTATTAATACAATCCTTTCCATTTAGACAAAAAAAATATATGAATGATTGTTTGCGTTTTAAGCCTTTTTTTCTTTTAGTTGATGAATCAATTACAGATATTTTCTCAATTGGAACAAGGTTGGGTTAGATAACATCAATTTTGATTATTTCAATCATACTCGACTTTTAAATAAAATAAATTAAGGTCGCAATTGAATTTCATGTTTAACGCTATTTAGCGATAGTTATTGATTTAAGGGTATTTCTCTTTCAGTTGTCGAACGAATTTTTTTAATTTTTTTTTATAAAAGGATCATGTAATTGTTAGAATTCAAAAATTTTTATGATTTCAATCATTCTAGGCTTTCAAATAATTAGAATTTTGGTTGCAATTGCTTTTCACATTTAATGCTAATTTATGATCGTTAGCGTTTTAGCTCATTTGTCTTTCATTTGACGAACCAACTGCAATTAGTTTTATAAATCAAAAAATTAGTTTATTATATACCACCAAAATTTATCAATTTTATCACAAACATCTTTTAAATAACGAGAATTGTGAATGCAATGGCCAGTCAAATGGAACACTTATTAGGATCGTTTGTGTTTGAAGCGTAATTACAAGCCCGTTGAACTTTTTTTATAAAAAGGGAACTTGCTCAAGTTAGATAACAAAATGATTGATCATTTTAATCATAATTTGCTTTACGATCAAAAGAATTTATGTTCTAATTGCTACTCATATTTAACACTTTTTGACGATCGTTAACGTCATAAGCGTATTTCACTTTCAATTGCCAACGCAATTTATACTTGTTTTTCAAACTGCATCATGTTGTGGTTAGATATAAATAACTTTGATGATTTCAATCATAATCAGCTTCCAAGTTATTGCCATTGCAATTGCTGTTCATATTTAACGCTTTTTGACCATAGATCATGTTTTAGGCCTATTTCTCTTTCAATTGAAAATCTTATGCAAAATTGGATGCCGTTTGGGTTAGTTAAAAAAATGATTTATTTAATCACATTAAGCTTTCAAATACGAAAAATTGCGGTTTTAATTGGTGATCATGCTTAACGCTTTATGACAATCATTAGAAATTTAAGCGTATTTCTCTTTCAATTGATGAAACAATTGAAAATATTATTCAAAATTGCATTATTTTCTTGTTAGATATAGACAATCAATGTTATTTAAATAAGATTAGGCCTTCAATCAAGAACACTGGCGAGTGCAATTGCTGTGGATATTTAACGCTATTAAACGAACATTAGCGTTTTAGGCTTATTTCTCGTTCAATTGACGAACCAATAGAATCTACTTTAAAAATCAGAACACGTTTTGAGTAGAAAGAAAATATAGTGATCATTGCAATCAAACTCCATTTCAAATAATAAGAATTATGGGTGTAATAGCTTTTCATAGTTAACACTTTTTAACAATCCTCATCGTTGTAATCCTATTTCATTTTCAAATGGACGAAACACTTAAACTTTCATTATTGAAATTTGAAAATGTTCAATATTATATCAACAAAAGTGATCAAATAAATCATACTCGGCTTTTAAAATAACAAGAATTTCAGGTCGAATTGTTGTTCATATTTACTGCTTTTTAACAATTGTAGCGTATTTCTCTTTCAATCGACGAACCAATTGAAACTTTTTTTTTTTAAATGAAACATTTTATGGTTAGGTACAACCAATGTTGATCATTTAATAATAATGGCCTTTCAAATTATAAGAAATTATTTTAATGATCGATAATTTTTTAAGCCTATTTATGTTTCTATTGAAAATCCAATTGAAATTCTTTTGTAAAGTTGGATCATGTTCTGGTTAGTTATCATTTTTTTTTTTTTTAATCATACTTGGCTTTCAATGAATAATTGGGGTTGTAATTGGTTTTGATATGTAACGCTTTTAATGATCGTTGGCGTTTTAAGCCTATTTTTCTTTCAATTAACGAATAAATTGTAGTTATTTTCAAAATTAGATCATTTATGGGTTATATACCATGAATTTTGATAATTTAAACCATACTTGACTTTTAAATCAAATGGATTACGGTCGCAATCACCTTTCATGTTTAACATCTTTTAACGATCGTTATTGTTTTAAGCGTATTTCTAATTCAATTGATGAACAAATTATAACTTTTTTTTTATAGAAGGATCAATATATGGTTAAAAATGAAATATGTTGATGATTTCAATCATTTTAGGTTTTTAAATAATTAGAATTGAGGTTGAAATTGCTTTTCACATTTAATGCTTTTTAACGATCCTTAGCATTTTAAGCCAATTTGTTTATTGGTTGACAAACCAACTGCAATTATTTATTGGGATCAAAAAATTATACCACCAATATTTATCAGATTAATAACACACGAATTTTAAAGAACAAGAATTGCAGATTCAATGGCTTTTCATATGTGACGCTTATTAACGATCGTTTGCGTTTTAAGCATATTTGCCTTATAGAAAAACCCATTGATACTATTTAATAAAAAAAGAACAAGTTCAGGTCAGATACCAACAAAATTTATAATTTCAATCATACTTGGGTTCACTATAATAAAAAAAATTTGTTGCAATTGCTTTTCATATTTAACGCTTTTTGACGATCGTTAGCGCGATAAGCCTAATTCTCTTTCAACTGAAAAAGAAAATTAAATTATTTTGTAAAATTGGGTCTCATTGTGGTGGGTTATAAAAAAAGTTATTATTTCAGTCATACTTGGCTTTGAAATATTAATAATTGCGGTTGTAATCTATGTTCATATTTAATGCTTTTTAACAATGGTTAGTGTTTTAAGCCTATTTCTCTTTTAATTGATGAATAAATTGCAGTCATTTTGATAATTGGATCATATTTGCATTACATACCATCAATTTTTATGATTTCAACCATACTCGACTTTTAAATAAAATGAATTATGGTCCTAATTGCCTTTCATGTTTAACGCTTTTGAAAGATCGTTATTATTTTAAGCGTATTTCTCTTTCAATTGACGAACAAAACTATTTTTTGTAATAAGATCATGTTAAGGCTATAATTCAAAAATATGGATGATTTCAATCATACTGGGCTTTCAAATGGTTAGAATCGCGGTGGCAATCGCTTTTCACATTTAACGCTGTTTGACGATCGTTAGCGTTTTAAGCCTATTTGTCTTTCAGTTCACGAAACAAATGCAATTATTTTTTTAAATAAAAACATTCTTCGATTATACACCAATTTTACTTATCAATTTTATCACACACGCCTTTTAAATAACGAGAATAGCGTATGCATAGGCTGTTCATACTTAACGCTTATTAACGATCATTTGCGTTCTAAACGTATTTCTCTTTCAATTGAATAACCCATTGAAATTGTTTTATAAAAAACGGACATGTTAAGGTTAGATACCAAAACAAATTCATCATTTTAATCATACTTGGCTTTACGATAAAAAGAATCTCTGTTGCAATTGCTCTTCTTAGTTTACGCTTTTTGACACAGTTATAAGCGTATTGTTCTTTCAATTGGCAAAGTAATTGAAAATTTTTTTTAAACTTGGATCATGTTCTGGTTATATATAATAATTTTTGCTAATTTCTTTAATATCGAATTTCAAGTAAGAAGAATTGCGGTCGTAATTGTTGTTCATATCTAACGCTTCTTGATGATCGATAGTGTTTAAGGCCTGTTTCTCATTCCATTGAAATTACTTGGTAAAATTGGATCTAGTTCGGGTTATTTATAAAAAAATTGGATTATTTTAGTCATACTTGGCTTTTAGATATGAAAAATTGAAGTTGGAATTGGTGTTCATATTTTACACTTTTTTACATTCGTTAGTGTTATAAGCGTATTTCTCTTTTACATGAT
>ONZA01001385.1:143919-154606 GCA_900322205.1 Kewa caespitosa
AGCTAAAGAACAAAGCCATACATGTTGTCTTAGAACTCCTTATCGTCAATGTCCCAATTTCATACAACATTCTCCTCCGACAAGCAACCCTGAAGAAAACAAATGGGACGCCAAACATGATGTTGCTCACAATAAAGTTCCATAGGGACAACGGGGAAGTAGGGAAGATCCTTGGCGATCAGAAGGCAGCCAGTACTTGCTACGTCCAATGCCTGAGAAATAAGAACATTGTCTCGGAAAATAGCTACCGCCCGTCGAGACCAAGACCTTGGTTCCTGCCGAGAACATTTCAAAGAAGAGAAGGAAGGAAGCCCCTGAAGAAAAAATCATCGTAAAGGTAGAAGTTATCACCCCGACAAAAGACAAAATTGGGAAGGAGGTACAAGGTCTCATGGTAGACATCGTCTCACCAGAGATTGCCGACGCAAAGATCAAGGAGAGAGAAAGGGCCACCCCTTCGGGGGGCAAGGTGGAAGTCATCCTAGACCCCTCTCATCTAGAGCGAGTTACATACCTCGGTGACGAGCTAGATGAGGCCACCAAATATGGGTTGACAAAAATCCTTCAAGAGTATCAAGATGTCTTCTCCTTCGGCCTGGATGAAATGCACGGTATCGACAGATCTCTTATGGAACATAACCTTGGCATAAACTCCAAGCTCAAGCCTGTTAAGAAGAAGAAGAGACATCTAGGCTAAGAAAGATGCCGAGCCGCGTCGATAGAGGTTAAGAAGTTATTAGAGGCCGGTTTCATAAGGAAAAGCCGATACCCCAAGTGGCTCGCCAATGTTGTAATGGTGAAATAGGCAACGGGTAGCTGGAGGATGTGCGTCGACTACACCGATTTGAACAAGGCTTGTCCGAAAAACCACTTCCCTCTCCCAAGGATAGATTAGCTTGTCGACTCCACCACGGACCATGAACTCCTAAGCTTTATGGATGCTTTCTCCGAATACCATCATGTTCTCATGAGGAAGAGGGATCAGAGCTCGACGGCCTTCATCACCAACAATGGTGTCTTCTGCTATACAATGATGCCCTTCGGCTTGAAAAACGCCGGGCAACCTTACAGAGGCTCATCCAAAAGGTCTTTGGAGGGAAAATTTGTAGAAACCTCGAAGCCTATGTGGACGACCTCGTCACCAAAAGCATGAAATCTTCCAACCATGTGGAGGACTAGAAAGAGGCATTCGAGACTCTAAGAAGAAACAAGATGAAACTCAACCCAAAGAAATGTGTCTTTGGGGTGAGGGGAGGAAAGTTTCTAGGATTCATGTTTAGAGAAAGAGGTATCAACGTGAACCCGGAGAAGGTGAAGGGCGTCATCGACATGGAGCCTTTAAAGTGCATCAAAGACGTGCAACATTTAACCGGTTCGTCTCCAAGTCACCCGACAAGTGCGCGTATTTCTTCTTAGCACTAAGGAAGGGGACGAGGTTTGAATGGAGTGACGAGGCACAAGGGGCCTTTGAGAATTTGAAGCTTTACCTGAGTTCCCTACCTAAAATAGCCTCACCCAAACCGAAAGAGAGACTCTTCATCTACCTTGCTATTTCCGACAGGGTTGTTGCCTCGGTCCTCGTTAGGGATGAAGAAAAGAAACAAGAACCAGTCTACTTCACTAGTCATGCATTGTGTGGAGCTGAATTTAGGTACTCTGTACAAGTGAAACTTGCCCTCGGAGTCCTCATAAGCTATCGTAAGCTCAGACCCTACTTCCAAGGCCATCCTATAACGGTCCTGACAAACCAACCGTTGAAGAAGATATTGGGCAAACTAGATTCAGCAGGAAGAGCACAAGTGTGGGCACAAGAGCTTCCTCATAACGATATCTCGACGAGCCTAGGAGGGTGATAAAAAGCCAGGCTCTTGCAAAATTAGTGGCCGAACTGACACCCTCGGGAAAGACACCAAGTTAATGGACAGAGTCCTGGGTGATGAGTGTGGATGGTTCGTCATGCAAGAGTGGAAGCAGAGCAGGAATTGTCATCACCTTGGTAGAGGGGGACAATTTTGAGTACGCGATGAGGTTTGGGTTCCAAGCATCTAACAATGACGCTGAATATGAATCCTTCATCGCCGGAATGGAAATGGCCCAAGCCGCCGACGCAAGGAAACTTAGGGTGAGGACAGGTTGTTGTCCGGCAAATCTCAGGAGACTAAGAAGCTAAGGGAGAAGGGATGAAGGCGTACCCCGGAAAAGTTCGGGAGATGACCAAACTTTTCGACGAAGTAGTAGAGCACATCCCCCGGTCAGAGAACCACCATGCCGATGCACTGGCTCGGCTAGATAGCTCGTTTGCCGAAGGGGTTTCCCAAAACATCTTTTAAGAGGAGAAGGAGAAGAGAAGCATTGAACCTGAACTTGAAGTTCTATTACTCGACCGAAGAGACGAATGGATGGAGCCATTGATAGCATGGGTGAAAGAAGGGAAGCTCCCCGATGACGAGAAGGAAGCAAAGAGGGTCCAAATGAGGGCCAAGTGGTTTGAGCTCAGGGACGGCGTCCAGTGCAAGAGACGTCTAAGACATTAATTGCTGAAGTGTGTCTCAAAGATACAAGGAAAAGAGATTGTCTGAGAGGCCCATGCTGGCGTCTTCGAAGCCCATCAAGGAGGAAGGACCGTGGTGCATAAGATCCTAAGGCTAGGCTTCTACTGGCCTGCCTTGAAGAGCGACGCAGCTGAAACGATCAAAAGCTACAAGAAGTGCTAGGTCTTCGCTCCCCTCCCAAAGCTCCCTTCTGCCGAACTAACACCAATTCCTTCTCCGCCGCCTTTCCACATGTGGGGCATGGACATAGTGGGTCCCTGCCCACAAGCTCCATGGCAGCTGAAGTATGCCATCGTTGCTGTCGACTACTTCACCAAGTGGATCGAGGCAAGAGCCGTAAAGAGCATAACGGCCGTCGATGTGAAGAAGTTCATCTTAAAGAACATCCTAACACGCTTCGAGACCCCTAGGAGCATCATCTTCGACAACGGCCGGTAGTTGGACTCTCCGAAGCTCACTGATTGGCTGGATGAGTACGAGGTGAGAGCGAACTTCACGGCCGAGGCAAGGCCCCAGATGAACGGTCAGGTGGAGTAAAGCAACAAGATCATGGTGAACGGGGTAAAGAAAAAGCTAGACATAGCCAAGGGTCTATGGGAAGAGAAGTTAACAGAGGTGTTATGGGCATCAAGAACCACAAAGAAAGCGATCACAGGAGAGATACCATTCCACCTCGTCTACGGCTCCGAAGCCATACTCCCATTGGAGTTTGCTAATAGGAGCCCGAGAGTCGAGCACTTCGACCAAGAGACCAATGAAGAAAGGCTAAAGAACAACCTCGACCTCCTCCCAGAGGTATGAGGAGAGTCACTATTGAGAGCCAAGGTCTACAAACAGAGAATGATGAGAGCGTTCAATTGAAGGGTAAGGAAGAGAAAATTGAATGTGGGAGACCTCATTGTAAGGACCATGGAGTCCGTGGGGAGAAAGAACGAAGAAGGGAAGATGATACCTAACTGGGAAAGACCCTATAGGGTGACGGAAGTTTTAAAGTCGAAGACTTACCCAGTGGAAACACCGGAAGGGAGGAGGATATGCAGACCATGGAATATCAACAACCTCCAGAATTTCTTCGTATAAAACGCGGTCTCGTCACGAAGCCTTATCGGGGTAGGCACCCCTTAACAACCTCAAAAAACTTTTTGATTCCTATACTTTTTTTGGATGAAGGGGTAGGCTCCCCGAAACAACCTTCTATCCATTATGCAAGGTCATTGGCCTAAAGGGGTAAGATCCCCCAAACAGCCTTCTACCCGTTTTGTAAGGTCGTTGGCCGAAAGGGGTCGGCTCCCCCAAGAATCCAGGAATGAAACTTTTTTGGCTCATATGACTTTTGTCTACATGTTTCGTTGTAAATCCATTCCATCCAACATGATTAGACGAGACCCCACCATGGGGGCAAATGAACTAAGTCTAAAAACACGTTTAGATGAGACCCCACCCTGGGGGCAAATGAATTAAGTCTAATTCACGTTTAAATGAGATCCCACCCTGGTGGAAAATGAACTAAGTCTAATACACGTTTAGACGAGACCCCAACCTAGGGGAAAATAAATTAAGTCTAATACATGTTTAGACGAGACCCAACCCTGGGGGCAAATGAATTAAGTCTAATACACGTTTAGACGAGACCCCACCTTGGGGGCAAATGAATTAAGTCTAGTGCACATTTAATGAGACCCCACCCTGGGGGCAAATTAACTAAGTCTAATGCACATTTAGAATAAACTACAAACACAAGAACAAACGAAGAAAAACAAGAAAGCAAAGTTAAAGAAGAGACGAGACCTCGTTCTAGGGGGCAGACAACCAAGAATCTCATTCTCATTTATTGAAGTTCTTTTACAAAGATTTCTACATACAAAGGTGATAATACGCCAAGTTCTTCCTTGAACGGGAGAGCCCCCGAATCCCAAAGGAAGGGGCACCTAGACAAAGCTGCCAGAAAAGAGCCAAGAGGCCAACGAGAGGACGTAGGAAGGCAAGACGGAGGACGAGGACATAATATAGTACGCCAAGTCCTTCCAAACTTTGAGAAATGTTTTCCAAACACACCCTCTACCACCGTCGCCCAACACCCCATCCGAGATCTCAACTCCATCGAACCCTCTTCTGGATCCACTACACCCTCTTCCCGCAGGGACGATATACAGTAGCCAAGCGAGGATCCCTCTCTCAGCTCCCAGAAGAAAAAGCTGGCGGAGGGCGACGACACGGGGACAAGCTCATCTTTTGGGCCACAAATGGAAAGTGGATGAAAATACATCAAGAACCCATTTAGTGGTTCGATGGTCGAAGAGAAGCTACATGACCCCGCACCGACAGACACACCCACATAAGTCAAGGATGTTCACCATCGAAGACTGATGAGATAAGCATATCGACCCCATAGAGGCCATGATCGTCAAAAAGAATAAAATTTGGATCAATTCTGAAGACAAAACCACCAGGGTTGTCATAGCCACGGACGAAACCCATCTCACCCTGGAGGAGAAGGGAAGAAGAGATCAAGAGGACGGACTATTGGGAAGGAAAAGACATGTTCTTTACTCCGAAAGGAAATTGAGAAAAGAAAAGGGATGGTTCAAGAAGAATGACCCAAAAGCCTCCTTTTATTGGCAAGGCAAAAACCGATCAACGAACTAGATTACTTGAGGAAGATAGGGGATGTGCGACACATGGTGTAATGCAGCCCAAAAAGATAAGAAAACGGCAAAAAATCCAAAAAAGAAGGGAGCGTTTCCCAAGAAGAAAACGCACGCATGCAGAAGATCGTTGATTTGCAAGCCTCATCAAAGAGAACCAAAAAACTTCCAAGTGTTGAGGGATGAAAGACCCACCCTCGGCGCAACAGAGAATGCACCGTATCCTCCGACGAAGGGGGACCCCCCATCAAAACCCCTTTTCGGCTCAATTACCCTAGCCTTGTTCAAGTAGGGGCAAAGGAATGGGACACCCTATCCTCACCATCAACCTTCGTCACACTCTTAACAAGCATTACTTGAACAAGTATGGCACATAAATAGAAGACGAAACACAAGCATCAAAAAGGGCAACAACATCCATTGAAAACAAAAACTTTGTTTACAATTCATTACAAATCAAAGGGAAAATAATTACAACCCTCTTTAGGGTGAAGGAGAACGAGGAGAAGAAACAGCAGCCACATCATCATGAAGGACTACATCATGATAGTTGGGAGAAGAAATCCCCTCAGCAACACTCTCTAAAGGAGACATAGCCTCGCCAGCAGCCCGACGCTCAACCCTCATACCATAGGCACTCTCGACATGAGGTCTGAGATGGTCCCCAATGGCGTCCAGAAAGTTGTTGTCAAAGAACTGGAGATCCGCAGCCGTAACCTTGCAATAGTACTCCCAAGGGTCCCAGCTCAGTTCGTTTTTACGTTCCTCCTCGAAGGCCGAGGGATCCTCCCCCCTCTTGGACATCATCAGCACGAGCCTCTTTGCCTGCAGGAATTCAAAAGCGTCATCGGAGCCGAAGATGGCCATGAAGGCCTCCTTGACACTGTCCAAGAACACCCTCTCGAATGCAACCATCGCAGCAGCCAAAGACTTGGAGGTGGCCTTCTCTTTCTCCTTCTCAGCCTTCTCCGTAGCCAGTTTGGCCTCGAGATCCGATATTTTTTCCTTCCCCCCCGGCCAGCTCGACCTCAATAGCAGCAAGGTTCACCTCAATCTCGGCCTTCTCCTTCTCGAAGTCCCCACAGCGTTTGGACATCTCGTCCCTCTCCTTCTCGGCCTTCCCCCTCACCCTCTCAGATTTCTCCTTGGCCTTCACAACCTCATTTCTCTCCTTCTCGTTGTCCCGATACGACACCTCCCTTCGAGAAACCTTGGTGTAGTGCCGAGACAAGATCACCACCGACAAGAAAGAACGGGCGAGTCAGTCTGAAGAAAGGGAAAAAGGTCAAAGCTATGTAACAAAACATACCTCCATAGCCAGGCGACGACACATACTCAACAATACCGGTACGACTCTCTAGGTACCTCTCGTCCTCCTCAGTCATGGCCCTCTCCAGAAAGAAGGCCGCCGCTTTGCCTTTCTCGTCCGGAGTTCGAGAGAGATATCGAGGGAGAAGCCCTTTTGACGAAGTCCTGATGGGGGGCGAGGGGGGAGACGAAACAACAGTAGCAGGAGCCTTGCCCTTGTCCCTCGCAAGACCAGACGGGGGAGTCGAGACAAGAGACCACGTCACAACAGTATCTGGTATGTCCCTCTCAGGACACCTGTCCGAGAGGACCTTAACAATGTTCCTCAGTTCCTTCCCGACCCCCGCCTTCTTCTGAGGCTGAAGCGCCAAAGTTCTCGTAATCGCAGCAGTGGACGAGGAAGTGGCCGCCTCCCTTTTTCGCTTCGTCCCAGCATCCCTCTTGGCCTCGGCCTTCCTTTGCGAAACCAAATGCCAGATGAACAAACTAGAAACACAAGACCGAGAAAAGACGACAAATACGAGTCTTACCGCCCTCATCTAGGCAACAATTACCCTGTTCTCGGCTACTGTCCTGGCTTGGATGTCCTCCACTGATGAAGTCCCTGTCATGTCCGCACCCGCCGTGTTGGACATCAGATAAGCACGTTAATTTTTTCAAAGAAAAGACTAGATCAGTGAGAAAAGCAATAATGAAAGACCAAAATGCAAACGAAAAAGAAGTAGGTAAAGAATATCCTGGTCCATGGCATCGCTGATCCCATGATACACCAAAAACTCCTCGTCCTCAGTCCTCCTCCTGTCGGGGATCCACCAAAGGGGCATCTTCACATAGATCTTCGTCTCGCCCTTGCGATGTCTCTTCTCAAAATGGAATAACCATGGGACAGCTACGTCCTTTGCCGAGGGCTCGCGGAAGGAGACCAGTTGCGGAGAGGGGTTCCACCGGGGAATCCCGTCTAAAAAACCTTCCTATGTGGTCCCGAAGTAATAATAGTCAGTAATCCAACAATGGTTCGTGGAAGGCATCACGGGTCCAAAGACACATTCAAACTTTGGCTTGAAAAAGAAGTGGGAATTGACAGTAGGATGAGATTTGGGGCCGTTGGTCAAAAGGGACCATAGGCCGAGAGTGGGCGTTATGTTAGATACATTGCAGAAAACTATAAAAAAGGCAATGTGTCCCCAAGTGTTGGGGAGGAGTTGCACTGGTGCAACACCGATGCCCCTCAAGAGGTCGAGGGCAAAAGGGTGAAGGGACAATCGGAAGCCATAATTTCTTGAAAGCTTGTGGAAAGCAGTGAAGCCCTCAGGGGGAGCAACCATCGTCCCGTTCTCGGTGCCAACAAGAAAGCTTTCCTAGGATCGCTGACCCATGACAAGTAGAAGTCGAAGTCCTTCTCGGGTATATCCCAACAACTAGGTATCGTGCTCAGGTCCTCCTTTGAAGCGGCCTTCTCCTCCATCTTCTTCATTTTCTTCTTCTTCTGCAAAACCCTTGTCATGCCCGCCTGAAGGGTGTACCGGGGAAGGCAGGCTACGGTGACCGCGTCGAGATCCGAGATGCAATGAGCCAGATGGAACTGGGGCAACGAAAAGAAGAGAATTTTTAATTACTTACCAACCGGCGAGACCATTTCGGGACTCTTGTCCAGGACGAGCCTTCGCCTCTAAAGTGGCTTCGACTTGACGACCTCGGCGGTTGACGGATGTGCCTCGTCCTGAAGGTCATAAGGGAAACCTCCGGGCTGTCTTCTTTGTCCGAGCAATTCTCCTAGCTATGGTCTTTCTACTAACACGCTGAGCCTGCACCGGTACCGTCAAGCTCACCGAAGCTGAAGCACAATTATTATTACCATTATTGACATCTTTACATAGCGCATTGGAGTTACTCGCCAATGACCTATTACTAACGTGCTCGGGACGAGGGTGTTGAGGGCCCGACGAAGGGTCAACCCTTTCTTCATAACCTGCAGACATGGGTCCCTCTAGTGTGCGAAGATTATTCAAGTCGATCTCCCGGCCCAAGTGGTCCTGAGCCCGAAGGGGGACCTCCCTGAGGACAGATCCCCTTGGCTGAAAGTCCTAGTCCTCATGGAGGAGCCAAAGCGCCTCCATGGCCTCCCTCAGGCACTCCAAATAGGATTCCAGGGTCACCTTGACAAACGCCCCGAGGACGGGGTCCCATTAAAAATTAATGTTAAGGTACACATTCACAGAAGAGACGAAGATACCTGGAAGAGACAAAGTGGCAGAGGGAACGGTTGAGAAGCTTGACCCAAAGCGAGAGCGGATTATAGACTTTCTCTCTCTAGAAGCTTTCTCTCAGAAAATGGGGGGAGCAAATGAAGGGAACAAGTAAGGAAAACCTCTTGTATTCGCAGAAGCAAAGGAAAAGGAAGGCGAAATGTCGCATCGTATGGGAAAAACGTTGCGTCCATTGGGGAGCGTGTCAAGACTACCCCTCAGATCCCGCCACATGTCACCCATCTTTTGGGCAACTCTTTCGAGACAGGGGAAGATGAAGGGGCATACCCCCTGACGACAAAGGACCCTTCGTCCATCCAGTTACTTAGTATCGGGCAAGCCCCACATCAAGACCTTGGGCCAAGCCCAATACAAGGGACAAAAGTTTGGTTGGTTTCGGCCTGGGCCCTTCATCTACCCATATGCTTCTTTCGGCCCATCTTATTATAGATCTTGTCTAGGTCCTGAAATCACACCTCAAGCTGGCCCCCCTAAGGGCCCACTGACTAGAGAGATCACCCTCATAAGGGAGTCACAAGACCCTTTCTCCCCTCTGAGCCTTCGTCGTCCGACCCTCCAAGCCTTCATCGTCCGACCTTCTGAGCCTTTGTTGCCTGACCTTGGTCCTCTCTTTAGGAGTAGGACGAGGTTTCTTCGAGAAGCAGGCCGAAGGCCCCTGTCCCTGGCCAAGGACAAAAGGTCTAGACGTAAGGAGGTGCTGATTCTCATATTACAGCGGGGAGAGGAGACAAAGGGGTACATGGTTGAGAGGTGCCCTCAGTCCCCTTAGATGACAACCCATGGAGAACTTATGGAAGATTCCAGAAGATCCTATAGATGACACATGCTGTGCATGCACTCTGACCTAATTGGCAGCCCTCAAGGCCCACACATTTGCTAGGCCCAAGAAATGAATGTCCACGTGGCGGCTCCTCAGTTGATAAGCCGCAACCCTAGCATCACTTGGAGAATGTCTACAAATAGGAGGCATGCTCACCTTTCAAGGGTAAGAAACAGATTCTATGATTAAGACAACTGATTGACTAGCTTATTTTCCCTCTTTAGAGCATTCAAGTCTTTCCCTATTTCCAAGGAAGATTGTGCTTCCCTAAAGAGCATTCTATTTGCCCCTTTGGGAAAATCCCTTTTTGAGAACCGCCTTACTGACTTGATCGTTGGAGGACCGTTCCCCGGATCATGCCGGGGGCAGCACACGTGCGTTCCTTGTGCAGGTAGTCCACCTTTGATGAGCCACGTCAAGATCCACCTCATCTCATACAGCCGAGGCCTTACAACCCTTTGTGTCTTTGAGGGTCCACTCTCCTTACCCAAAAACACCCAAAACAAGTTTCATAAACTTAAAATTTTGTAATTTAAGTGATGATGGAGGTTCATCGGATCATATGTCTTTCATTCGATCCACATTAGTGAAATGGGATGTGAAGGTCTTTTATTATTTAAAATTTCCAATTAAACATCTCAAGAAATTGTAAACTTCTTTTTCAAGCACGCATCCACATGAGAATGACAAATTTTTCCTTTGTTGAATAATATTATGTTATGTCGTGCTATGTTAGGTTATGTTATAAAATGTTACGTTCGAAGTTAAAGATTTGCATCTCATATAATCTCATTAATAACAATAGATTGATGATTAAGCAAAATCAATGAGTAAAGAGAGAATTCTCTTTCTCTTCTCTTTAGCCAAATGCCATACCCTAGACTTGGAGGCCCAAGCCCCGCCATCACCCCCAAACCCCCCAACCCCCTGACCCCCTTGCACCACTTCCAGCCACCGATCTGAAGAACGACACCTCCAACTATGCTCATCGCTTGTTGATTTTGCTCAGTACATCAATCAAATCAAAACCCGCATCCATCGCCATCATTATCTCTCACCTTCATCTTGACCTTCTTCTTTGAATTTGTATTTTCT
>ONZA01001387.1:17948-28324 GCA_900322205.1 Kewa caespitosa
CTAGTCGATATAAAGTGAAATATGCTTGAAACGCAAACAATCATTAATAAGCGCGAAATATGAAATGCCAGTGCATTCACAAATCTTATTATTTGAAAGTTGTGTGTGATTGAATTGAAAAACATTGGTTGCATAAAATCAAAAAAATGTTTAGATTAAAAAAATAATTGTAGTTGGTTCGTCAACCAAAAGACAAACAGGCTTAAGACGCTAGCGATCGTTGAAAAGCGCCATATGTGAAGAGCATTCACAACCGCAATTATAATTATTTGAAAACCTAGTATGATTGAAATTATCAATATTTTTGAATTCTAACCATAACATGATACTGTTACAAAGAACAATTATGCTGTGTTCTTCAATTGAAAGACAAATATGCTTAAAACAATGACGATCGTTGAAAAGCGTTAAACATGAAATGCAATTGCAACTGTAGTTCATTTAATATAAAAGTAGAGTATGATTGAAATCATCAAAAATGAAGGTTTCTAATCCATACATGATCCGGTTCTTAAAATCACAGCAATTGATTCGTGAATTGAAAAAGAAATAGGCTTAAAACGCTAACGATTGTTTTTCTTTTTGGTTGGAATGTCAATGATTATATTAATGACTTCTCAACCAAACAGCACTACAAACGACAATACTTACCTCATAGCTACACTACATAACCCGTTGTGTGTACCCCATACAACCTATTGATCAACCATTTTTCAAAACTGAATTGAGACGAAAAACATGATCAACTCTAATCTTGACACACTCCAACACCTGTCTGACAATACTATCAGGCGTGTGAGCAACACATTGGGGCCTAAACACCCTATCATTTCTCTCTTTCCACACAAAGTACAAACTTGCTACCACTGTAGCACAGCAAACATAGCGCCACCTTCTTGACTTAATCTTCAGGATCCACCTGACAATACTTTTCCACTTTACACTTTGTCTATGAGGATACCCCAGCCTGTCCAGAACCACACAAAGCACTTGCTGAGAATATTCACAATTGAACAACACATGATCACCAGTTTCCTCCTCCCCATTGTCACACAGCACACATTCCTCCTGAACCTGCATAAACTTCTTGAGCTTGTCTTTGGTTCTCAACCTCCCTTTGTTATGCATCCATGCAATAAAGCAATGTTTAGGAACATTAACAGGGCTCCACAACATAGTTGCATCCTTATCTTTGTTCTTACACCCAAGACACCACACATACCAAGATCCAGTATTACACATTCCAGACTTGTTGTGCAGCCAGCTAACAGTTGGAGCCAAACAATACCCCTTCTGAAATTCATCCCTAACCTTTAAGATTTTCTTTCTGTACCAACAATCTTCTTGTCTAGGGATGCAGTTCTACATATCACACCTCTTCATATAAAGTTCATGAACCCATTTTACCCACATATTGTCAGATTTATTGCTAATATCCTAGATCAAGGAAGCTATAAGAGCTTTATTCCAAGAAAAAACATTCCTAAGCCCAGCACCTCCATAGCACTTAGGCTTACACACATCAACCCACGCAATGACAGCTTTCTTCTATTTTGTAGCTTTGTTCCCCCACAAAAAATCCCTACAAATTTTGTCTACCTACTTGATCACACTTTTGGGCAAAATAAACTTACTAGCCCAAAACAGGAACATACCCATGAGAACTGAATTAATCATTTGAACACGCCCAAATTAAGAAAGCTTCTTAGCATCCCAAGCAGCAATTCTCTGAGTAATTTTGTGGACAAGCGCCTAACAATCAGAATGGTTAAGCTTCCTAGAAGAAACAGTGACCCCCAAATATTTGAAAGGCAGAAAACCCCTTGAGAACCCTGTAGCCTTCAAAATGTCTTCTTCCTGTTGCTTATCCACCCCAGTTACCACAACCTGGGATTTCCCCAAGTTGACATTTAGCCTAGAAATAGAAGAGAAATAAGCAAAGCCATCCACCAGAGTTTTCACAGAAGCAACATCAGCCTTACAAAATAATAAATGGTCATCAACAAAGCTTAACTGGAATAGCTTCAACTTCACACCCAACATGATACTTGAAATCACGCCCTTGCACTCACAGCTTCAAATACCTGGTCATGTATTCCATGACAATCACAAATAATAAAGGAGACATTGGATCCCCTTGTTCAAGCCCATGTGTAGCCTGGAAAAAACCATGGAAATGCCCATTGATCACAAAAGTATATGATGTTGCAGTAAGGCAAGCCATTATCCAACCAATGACTTTCTCATGGAACCCAAAAAGCTCCAAAATCTTCTTCAAAAAACCCCAATCCACAGTGTCATAAGCTTTCTGTAAATCAATTTTCACTATACAAGAGGGACTAGCATTCTTCCTCCCATAGCCTCTCACTAATTCTTGACTAAGTAGAATATTGCGGCCAATCTGTCTATTAGCAACAAACGCCCCTTGAGAACTGTCAATGAGTTTAGCTAGTACACCCATAAGTCTATCACAAATCAACTTTGTGATACACTTGTAAGCCACATTGCAGCAAGAAATGGGTCTATAGTCAGAAGGCACTGTTGGATTGTCCACTTTTGGCAACAGAGAGATGGAAGCAGCTCCCACTTGCTTCAAGAGCTTTCCAAAAACAAAAAACTCCCTCACAGCATTACACACATTGCCACCTACAATATCCCAATAATCTTTGTAAAAAGCACTGTTATACCCATCAGGCCCAGGGGCTTTATTAATGGGAATAGAAAACAATGCTTTCTTAATCTCCAAATCAGAAAAGGGGGCCACAACAGTATTATTATCTTCCATAGACAAGACATAACCCATTTTGATGCATTTAGGCTGCACATCCTGAACCACCTATCTCCTAGTCCCCAAAAACCTTTTGAAGTGGTCCACAAAAACAGAAGCCACCTCATGGCTTGTAATAAGCACTAAGCCTTTTTCACACTATAATATGCCATTTCGCAACTTTCTCTGCTTAATACTATTGAAAAAGAAGGCCGTGCATTGGTCCCCTTCTGACAACCAAGCCACCTTACTCTTCTGCTGAAGGAAGCTAATTAGAGCCTTGCTACATCTGTTCAACTCAGCAACTGCATTATTCTCATCCATTTGTAACTGGACATTAAACACATTAGCAGCCAGCTTCTCCTGTACTTGAGCTAGAGCAGATCTTGCACCCTAACTTCTTTTTTCAATATCACTAAAGCAGCTCCTGTTAAGGTCAGAGAACCATTTCTTCAGATTTTTCAAATGGCTAACTAATTGAAACATTTGATAGCCCTCCACCTTACACTCCCACTCAGCTTTAACCATTGCAAGAAAATCATCAAACATACTCCACATATTGAAGTATTTGAATGGTATTCTAGTATTGAGATTATGGCATAAGAAAGAGACAACACAAGGCCCATGATCTAAGATCCCCATGTTGTGAATATAAGCTTCAGAACCTCCAAACAAAGAATCCCAAGCTGTGTTGATAAACACATGATCCAACTTGCTACGAATTCTATGCTCCCCCTCTTGCTTATTCGACCAAGTATATCTAGCTCCCGTGTAATTCAATTTTTGCATACCAGAGTTCATGAGCCAAGTTGTGAGCTCCCTAACATCAAGCCATCTCACATCTTCACCCCCAAGTCTATCATCCACCTCTCTCAAACAGTTAAAATCTCACCCACACAACCAAGGCAGGCTTCCCAAAGAAACCTTATTCAGGTACTCCCATAAAGGAGCACGCTTCTCCTCATTATGAGCATAGATGAAGCAGTAAATAAAGTCTGCTTATGTCATTCTATGCCTCACACCACACTGCACATACTGTGGATCATTAGAAATGATGCTAACCTCAAAAACAGTAGGATTCCAAAATACCCAAATCCTGCCTCTCACATCACTTGTAGCATTCAAAAAATGCCTCCACCCAGGACAGATTTCGGTAGCAATCATATCACTACAAGAATTCAACACTTTATTTTCTAACACAGCAAACAAGCCAAGTTTATTTTTAAAACAGAATCTGCGCGATTTTGTTTGTTTTTTAGGGTTATTACACCCTCTAATATTCCAAAAACCAACACTATCCATTGGGAGGTTCAGAAAGAGCCACAACCTGCCCATTTTGAGACCCCCCATCACATCCTTCCACATTCAAAACAACACCCAAAACACCAAAACCATTAGTCACAACGGTAGTCCCACTCACACAGGCCTCACCAGCCTATTACTAGTCCCCCTTGTAACAACTGTAAAACCATCTCCCATATCCAAGTGTTGACCCCCCTCTCCATCATGAAACACAGTTGGAACCACAGAAGGAACCAAAGTACCAAGTACCAGCCTTGGAGCTGAAACACCCCCAAAATCAGAACTAGCAGCAGGTTCCCCCTGATCAGAAGGCACACTATGCTTTTCTGGTTGCTTATCATTACCCACCACAAAAGCTCTAGCCACCCCTGCAAGTACAGGTCCCCCTTTTGCCTTTCCTGCACTTCTCCAACTCATGCCCAAAGGCTTCGCAATTAGTAAAGAAAATAGGCTTCCATTCATAAAGCAACTCCTCATTCACCTGCACCTCCACTAGCATTCTAGCATAGTTCAGCCTTGTTTTGTTTTGAGTAGCCTTATCTGTTTTTAATGGCTTCCCAATCAAGCTCCCAATGTTACTCAAAGTTTGCATCCTCAGTACTTGATATCCAAATTAGGTAGTTGAACCCAAATAAGAACCGAACGCACATCTTCCTTGTTTATCTCCATGTGCTCGTGGGCAGGCTTGATGATTAACGACTCCTTATCAAAATGATACACATTATTCCTTAATATTTCCTCCCTACTTTCCATGGACTCCAACCTAACCAGGAAAATCCCAGATTGCACAGAAACGATTCTATCGATTTTAGCATCACAC
The DNA here is from genome assembly GCA_900322205.1 of Kewa caespitosa. NCBI lineage: Eukaryota > Viridiplantae > Streptophyta > Magnoliopsida > Caryophyllales > Kewaceae > Kewa > Kewa caespitosa. The sequence continues at coordinate 22,838 of ONZA01001387.1, forward strand.
CAAATTCTCAACAAAAACCCCTTCATCACCTGATAAGGAGGATTCTCCTAAAACAAAGCACACAACAGATTGTTTCCAAAATTCCACCTCATCCTGAATGTCAATTTGATCAATTTTAACAATAAAATCATCTCTTTTCTCAGTCTCCACATAGCTAAGATCCATACCTTCAGCATTTTCATTTACCAAATTAGCCCACCTGCGCCCCCTGTTACCCACAGCATCATCACCCCCATCATCCCACGTTAGCCTTCTCCTAGGTGCTTGGACATCAGAAGATCCATGCCTTTGAGGAAGAGAAGCTTGAGGTGATTCATTTGTCTGCACATTACCAGCTTGCCTTTCTGGGTTTGTTTGAACAACAATGTTGGGAAGAACAATGTTTTAGATGTTGATGGAATATCACTAGGATCAATCACATTATTTTGTTGCTGATTCACACATTGCCTTTGTAAATCATTGCGCCTGTAACCTCGTCCACCTCGAGGATGATGACCTTTGGCCATTGCACAGAAAGCGGCACAGCCGCAATCCATAGAGAAGCAGCAATCCCCAGGTAGATTTTAGAGGAAACCCTAGAGAGAGAAACTCTAGAGAAAGAAATAGTCCTAAAAAAACCAGTAAAACACCAATAACGCTAACGATTGTAAAAAAGCATTTAATATAATCACAGATCACGAACGCCATTCTTAATATTTGAAAGCCAAGTATGTTTAAAATAATCATATTTTTCAATGACTAACCAGAACAAGATCCAATTTTACAAAAGAATTTCAAAATGGTTTTTCAATAGAAAGAGAAATAGGCTTAAAACTTTATCGATCGTTAAAAAGCGATAAATATGAAAAGTGATTGCAACTGCAATTCTTATAAGTTGAAAACCCAGTAGGATGTTAATGATCAATATTAGTTGTATATAAAAAGAACATGTTCAATTTTTAAAAAATAGTTTCAATTGCTTCGTTAACTGAAAAAAAAAATTACGCTTAATACAATGCAACTGTTAAAAAGCAGTAAATATGAACAACAATTCAACTTGAAATTCTTGTAGTTTTAAAGACGAGTATGATTTATATGATCGATATTTTTGATATCATATCAACAATTTTCCAATTTAAAATTTTAAGTTTAATTGGTTCGTCAATCGAAAAAGAAATAGCCTAACGATCAGTAATATTATATAGCGTTAACTGCGACAAGCAATTGAAACCATAATTTTCTTTATTTGAAAATGGAGTTTGAATGAAATGATCACTATTTGGTATCTTTTCAAAACATGTTCCAATTTCGAAAATAGATTGTATTGGTTCGTCAATTGAAAGAGAAATAGGCATAAAACGCTAATGATCTCTTAATAGCGTTAAATATGCATAGCAATTGCAGTCGCAAGTATTATTGTTTGAAAGCCTAGGATGATTTAAATAACTGTAATTGTTTATCTCTGATGGAACATGATGCAATATTAAATATTGGTTTAAATGGGTTCATCAATTGAAAGAGAAATACGCTTGAAACGCTAACGATCATTAAAAAGCGTTAAATATAAACACGAGTTACAACCGCGTTTTTTTTATAATTCAAAGCCGTAATTGATTAAAATAATCATATTTGTTTTAAGTATCCAAAATGAGATCAAATTTCACCAAAAAAAAAATTCTAAAAAAAAGTAAAACTTAATCAATTAGTTTTTCAATAAAAACAGAAATAGGCTTAAAACATATCATAAAAAAAGAAATGGGCTTAAAACATATCATAAAAACAGGAACGCCAATCACCATTTGGAGTAAAAATGGAAAATCAGGTTATTTTGTGGACCCGATTCAAAGGACAAATTCAAATGGGATCGTAAAGCATTTCGGCCAAATGATGTTGAGTTGGGATCAATGACTTGTACTTGGATATGTGAAAGGATTCAATTCAAAGAATCAAGGTGAACTTGGGAAGATTCAGCACCTCAATAAACAGGAAAATCAGATCCCTTCTCTTTGAACTTGGTTCAAAGAATTTGATTGGTAATTGAACTATCATTTATTTCTTTCTAGAAGTTAGTTTTTTCTTTCCCTTTTATTCTTTTTAAGAGATGTTTCTTATGTTTATTTCCAGCATGCTTTTCCTTATAAAGGGAGATTCTTGTAGCATGTAAAAGGCAGATTTGATGAATGAAAAATGTGAAGTTACAAGTTCTCTAACACTTGAGTGAAATCTTATTTTCTTTATCTAACTTTGTGTTAGTTGTGAGGTAAGTGGGTTCTTTATCATTTGAGAGAGTGTTTTAGCCTTTAATCTCATTTGTGGTGAGCTCTTTCTATGCCTTGAGTGCTGGTTCATCCTTTATCTTAGGTCATATCCTTCAATTGTTACAATTTTGCTTCGAAATTGTCACTTCTTTTTGTTCTCTTTTAGAGCCCAAACTCGTCACGCATCAACTGGTATCAGAGCACTAAAAGAAGGCTCTTATTCTCTTATTTGTCCTTCCTATTCACTAAAACAAAAATCTCCTTCTTGGACCACAAAAGAAACTGAAATCAATCCCAAACACATATCTAACCAATTCTTCTATTTCTCATTCAGTTGACGAATCAATTGCAGTTGTTTTCAGCACTAGATCGATCATGTCTGGGTTGGATAAAATCAACTTTGATGATTCAAATCATACTCAAGTTTTAAATAAAATGAATTACGATCGCAATTGCATATTCATGTTGAACGCTTTTTAACAATCGTTATGGTTTTAAGCAGATTTCTCTTTCAATTAACGAACTAATTAAAACTATTTATCATGATAGGATCATGTTATGTTTAGAATTAAAAAAAAAATTGATAATTTTAGGCTTTCGAATAATTAGAAATGCCGTTCGAATTTTTCACATTTTACGCTTTTAACGATCGTTAGCGTTTTAAGCCTATTTGTCTTTCAGTTGGCGAATCAACTGCAATTATTATTTGAAATCAAATCTTTTTTTTATTATATACCACCAAAATATATCAATTTAATCACACACTGCTTATAAATAACGAGAGTTGCGAATGCAATGGCACTTAATGTTTGACGCTCGTTAACGATCGTTTTCGTTTTAAGCGTAATCACTTTAAATTGACTAATCCATTGAAGCTATTTTCTAAAAAAGGGAACATGTTCAGGTTAGATGCCAGCAAAATTGATCAATTCAATCTCACCTTGCTTTATGATGAAAATAAATCTTGTTACAATTGCTTTTCAAATTTAACGCTTTTTGACAATAGTTGGCGTTATAAGCATATTTCTCTTCCAATTGGCAAGGAAATTGAACTTCTTTTCTCAAAATGGATCATTTTTTTTTTTCTGGTTTTATATAACAAATTTTGATGATTTCAATTATAAGCGTATTTCTCTTTCCATTGAAAAACCAATTGAAATTCTTTTGTAAAATTGGATATCATTTTGGTTATTTATCAAAAAAATTGATTGTTTTAATCAAACTTGGAGTTCAAATACTAAAAATAGCGGTTGTAATTGGTGATGATATTTCACGCTTTTTAACTATCGTTAGCGTTTTAAGAATATTTCTCTTTCAATTGATGAACCAATTGAAACCATTATTTAAAATTGCATCATGTTCTGGTTATATGTAAACAATTACAATAATTTAAATCATCCTAGCCTTTCAAACAATAATACTTGCAACTGCAATTGTTGTTNNNATTTGACGCTATTAAACGATCGTTACCGTTTTAAGCTTATTTCTCTTTCAATGGACAAACCAATAAAACCTATTTTTAAAATTGGAGCATGTTTATAAATTATACCAAAAATAATTGTTATTTCAATTAAACTTCGTTTTCAAATAATAAGAATTACGGTTGCAATTGGTTTTCATAGTCAACGGTGTTCAACGATCCTCATCGTTCTAAGCTTATTTCTTTTTCAATTGGCGAATCAGTTAGACTAACCTTTTAAAAATTGGAAAACACTTATTTTATATCAACATTATTGATCATTTAAATCATACTTGACTTTAAAATAACAAGTATTTCAGGTTGAACTGTTGTTCATATTTACTGCTTTTTAACGATTGTAGCATATTAAGCGTATTTCTCTTTCAATTAATAAACCAATTGAAAACATTTTTTAAATTGGAATATCTATGCTTATACACAAACAATATTGATCATTTAAATTATAATGGGCTTTCAAATTATAAGAATTGCGGTTGCAATTGGTTTTCAAATTTATCGCTTTCTAACGATCGATGGTTTTTTAAGTCTATTTCTCTTTCAATTGAAAAACCAACTGAAAATACTTTGCAAAATTCAATCTTGTTCTGGTTAGTTATCAACGAAATTGATTGTTTCAATCATACTCAGCTTTCAAATATTAAAAAATGCAGTTGCAATTGGTGTCCATATTTGACGCCTGTTGAACATCATTAGCGTTTTAAGCGTATTTATCTTTCAATTGATGAACCAATAGAAACTATTGATTAAATTTGCATCATTTTCTGGTTATATATAGACAATTTCAGTAATTTAAATCATCTTAGGATTCAAACAACAATACTTGCAACTGCGATTGTTGTTCATATTTAACGCAATTAAACGATCGTTAGTGTTTTAACTCTATTCCTCTTTGAATTGATGAACCAATAGAATCTATTTTTAAATGTTGAAATTTTTTTTAATAGATACCAAAAATAATGATCATTTTAATCAAACTCCATTTTCAAATAATAAGAATTACGGTTGCAATTGCTTTTCATGTTTAATACTGTTTAACGATCCTCTTCCTTCTAAGCCTATATCTTTTTCAATTGACAAACCATTTAAATTTACATATTTTAATTTGGAAATTGCTGATTTGATGTCAATAGTATTTATCATATACATCATACTCGGCTTTAAAATAACAAGTATTTTCAGGTTGATTTGTTGTTCATATTAGCTTCTTTTTTTCATGATTGTACCGTATTAAGCATATTTCTCTTTCAATTGACGAACCATTTGAAACTGTTTTTAAAAAATGAAACATGTTCTGGTCGGATACAACCAATATGGATCATTTAAATCATACTGGTATTTCAAATCATAATAATCACGGTTGCAATTGGTTTTCTTATTTATCGCTTTTTAACGATCGATAGTGTTTTAAGCCTCTTTCTCTTTCAATTGAAAAATCAATTGAAATTGTTTTGTATAATTGGATCTTGTTCTGGTTAGTCAGAAGAAAATTTAATTATTTTAATCATATTTGGCCTTCAAATATTAAGAAATTCGGTTGTTATTTATGTTCATATTTACGCTTTTTCACGATCGTTAGCGTTTTAAGCCTATTTCTCTTTCAATTGATGAATCAATTAAAGATGTATTAAGAATTGGATCATGTTTGGGTTACACGCAATCAATTTTGATGATTTCAATCATACTCAACGTTTGAATCATTTGTTCTAGCCTTCTTGTTATTGATAGTGAGTATGCTTTTGTCTAAATATAGCAAGTAAAGCCCATTTTGTA
>ONZA01001387.1:42543-52676 GCA_900322205.1 Kewa caespitosa
ATTTATCAAATCAATCGAACTCCGTTATGAAATAATAAAGATTACAGTCGCAACTTATGTTCATAGTTAACGATGTTTAACGATCCTCATCGTTTTAAGCCTAATTCTTTTTCTATTGACGAACCACTAAAACATAAAATTTTAAAATTGGAAGATGGTTGATTTGATATCAACAATATTCATTATAAAAATCATAGTCGACTTTAAAATGACAAGAATTTCAGGTTGAATTGTTGTTCATATTTACTGCTTTTTAACGATTGTAGCGTATTAAGCGTATTTCTCTTTCAAATGACGAGCCAATTGAAACTATGTTTTAAAACTGGAACATTTTATGGTTATATAAAATTAATATTGATCATTTACATCATACTGGGCTTTCAAATAATAAGAATTGCGGTTGCCATTGATGTTTATATTTGTCACTTTTTCACCATCGATAGTGTTTTAAGCGTGTTTCTCATTCAATTGAAAAACCAAAGGAAATAATTTTGTAAAATTAGATCAATTTGTGGTTATTTATAAACAAATTTGGTTATTTCAATCATACTTGGCCTTCAAATATTAAGAATTACGGTTAAAATTTGTGTTCATATTTAACGTTTTTTAACGATCGTTAGCATTTTCACCCTACTAATCTTTCAATTGACGAATTAATTGCATTATTTTAAGAATTTGTTCATGTTTGGGTTAGATACCATCGAGTTAGATGACTTCAATCATACTCGACTTTTAAATAATATGAATTACACTAGCAATTGCCTTTCATGCTTAACTCTTTGTTATGATCGTTATTGTTTTAAGCGTATTTCTCTTTCAGTTGAACAACCCATTGAAACAATTTCATAAAAAGGGAACATGTTCAGTTTTTATTTCAATAAAATTGATCATTTCAATCATACTTGGCTTTACGATAAAAAAGAATTTCTATTGCAATTGCTTGTCCTATTTAACGCTTTTTGACAATCGTTAGCGTCATAAGCGTATTTCTCTTTCGACTAGCAAAGAAAATCAAATTTGTTTTTTCAAATTGGATCATGTTCTGGTCAGAACTAACCAATTTTGATCATTTCAATCAATATTGGCTTTCATGTATGTAGAATTGTCGTTTCAATTGCTGTTGGTATTTAACGCTTTTTAAATATCGATAGTGTGTTAAGCTTATTTCTCTTTCTAATGAAAAATCAATTGAACTGTTATTGTAAAATTGGATCTTGTTCTGGTTGGTTTTAAAAAAAAATTGATTATTTTAATCACACTTGGCTTTCAAATATTAAAAATTGAGTTGTAATTGGTGTTCATGTTTAATGCTTTTTAACAATCGTTTGCATTTTAAATGTAAATCTCCTTCAATTCATGAACCAATTGACTATTATTGAAAATCGCATCATGTTCTGGTTTAGATGTAAACAATTACGATTATTTAAATCAACCAAGGCTTTCAAAAAGTAATACTTGCAGCTGCAATTGCTGTTCACATTTAATGCTATTAAACGATCGTCAGCGTTTTAAGCATATTTCTCTTTCAATTGATGAAAGAAGGCAATCTACTTATAAAATTGAAACATGTTCTGAACAGATACCAAATATATGGATCATTTCAGTCGAACTCCGTTTTAAAATAACAAGAATTACAGTTGCACTTCCTTTTCATAGTTAATGGTGAACCTCATTGTTTTAAGCCTATTTTTGTTTCAATTGACGAACCAATTAAGCTTACATTTTTGAAATTTAAAATTATTTATTTTATATCAAAAATATTGACCATATAATTCAGACTCTGCATTAAACCAATGAAGCCTATTTCAAGTTGAATTGTTGTCCATTTTTACTACTTTTTAACGTTAGTAGCGTACTAAGCGTATTTCTCTTTCAATTGACCAACCAAATGAAACTATTTTTAAAAAAACGTAACATGTGATGGTTAGATACAACCAACACTGATCATATAAATCATATTTGGATTTCAAATTATAAGAAAAGAGGTTGCAATTGCTTTTCGTATTTATCGCTTTTTAACAACCGATAGTATTTTAAGCCTATTTCTCTTTCAATTGAAAACAAATTGAAATTCTTTAGTAGAATTGGATCTTGTTCTGGTTAGTTATAATAAAAATTGGTCGTTTTAATCATACTTCACTTTCAAAAGAATTGCGGTTGTAACTTGTGTTCATATCTAACATTGTTAAACGATCGTTAGCGTTTTGAACGTATATCTATCTTTCAATTGACACTCCATTTGAAACTATTATCAAAAATTGCATCATGTTCTTGTTAGATATAAACAATAACTGTTATTTCAATCATCCTAAGATTTCAAAAAATAACACTTGCAACTGCAATTTGCAGTTCATGTTTCACGCTTTTTAAGGATCGTTATCATTTTAAGCGTATTTCTCTTTAAATTGACGAACAAATTGTAACCATTTTTTTATAATAGGATCATTTCAGATTATGAGTAAAAAAAAAATTGATGATTTTAATCACACTAAGATTACAAATAATTATAATTGCGATCTAAATTGCTTTTCACATTTAACACTTTTTAACGATCGTTAGCGTTTTAAGCCTATTTGTCTTTTTAGTTGACGAACCAACTGCAATTACTTTTTGAAATAAAATTTCTTTTGATTATATACCACAAATATTTATTGACTAAATCACACACAGCTTTTAAATAACGAGAATTGCGAATGGAATGCTTATTCATATTTAACGCTTACTAACGATCGCTTGTGTGTTAAGCATATTTCTTTTTAAAATAACTAACCAACTGATACTATTTTATAAAAACGGAACATGTTCTGGTAAGATACCAACAAAATTGATAATTTCAATCATACTTGGCTTCACGATAAAAAGAATATTGGCTGCAATTTCCTTTCATACATAACGCTTTTTGACGACCGTTAGCGTTATGAGCGTATTTCTCTTTTAGTTGGCAAAGCATTTGGATGTTTTTTTTTTTCAAATTGGATCAAGCTCTGGTTAGATAATAAATTTTGATGAATTCAATCATAATTGGCGTTCAAGTAATAAGAATCGTTGTTGCAATTGATGTTCATATTTAACGCTTTTTAGCGATCGATAGTGTTTTAAACCTGCTAATCTTTAAATAGAAAAACAAATTGAAATTCTTTTGTGAATTTGGATCTCGTTCTTGTTATTTCTCAACAAAATTGATTATTGTAATCATACACGGCTTTCAAATATAAAAATTGCGGTTATTATTGGTGTTCATATTTAATGCTTTCTAATTGACGAATCAATCGCGGTTGCTAATGATTGATAGTGTTTTAGGCCTATTTATAATTGCAAAACCAATTGAAATTATTTTATAAAATTCAATCTCATTTTGGTTAGTTATAAACAGAATTGATTTTTTGAATCATACATGGCTTTCAAATATTAAGAATTACGGTTGTAATTTGAGTTCATATTTAATGTTTTTTAACGATCATTAGTGTTTTAATCCTAATATTCTTTCAATTGACCAATCAATTGCATTATTTTCAAAAAATTTTCATGTTTGGGTTAGATACAACCGATTTTGATGATTTCTATCATACTCAACTTTTAAATAATATGAAGTACGATGGCAATCGCCTTTCATGTTTAACGCTTTGTTATGATCGTTATTGTTTTAAGCACTACACCAATTAGATTGATTAATGTCACATGATTAATAGCAGAAAAAATGAAACCACTATCATTATCTGGAGATGAATGACAATTATATCGGTTTAAAGCAAAGCGCTATAAATTTTGTTGTTTATAGCGAAAATATTTATAACCAATCTAAATATTTAGTGCGGAAAAGTAAATACATGTAATTAATATTTATAGTACTTCTTTATTTTCGATTTAAACATGTTTTATAGTGGTTTTGTGTCTTTCACTATTAATCTTTATTTCGATTTTAAAACTTTCGCTTTTAATCTCTTGAGATAGCGTGATTATGTAACCTACCTCTTCATCTTCTCTTTTACACACAAACGACACCTTACAGTACACAAACCCCACGACCAGAGCCATCTCCTAGCCGGCCAGGCCCAGGTCCCTGTGCCACCCTGTCGCCGCTCACCCACAGACCACAGCCCACGCCCGAAGACCCCTCCTATCGGCGCTCACTCGCACAAAGGAATGAGCACACTCACCGACGCCACTCGTCTCTGTCGACGCTCGTCCAGAGATCAGAGCCCACCACATCCACTCCGGCGACTCCGCAACAAGGTATTTACTCCTGTCTCATCGTCGGCCCTATCATTGACAGTGAAATCAGCAGTTGTGATGTCAACGATCCCTAATTTGTTGACCCGTTTTCAAGCCCTAATCTTTAAATCGAGGCCTAACCTGCAATTTAAGCCCTATTACAATTTGAAATCCAAGCAATTGGACTTCTCGAGTAAGAAATTCGGCCCCTTTTTTGTTCCATCAATTTATCAATTTGAGTCTTGTTTATTTCTAGATCTTAGTACGTTTTCTAGTATTGCATCCTTAATTGCTGAATTTGTTTGATGATTGGATTCGCCAATTAACTGATGTTGTGGGTCTGTTATCTCTTTATTTCCTCAAGTCTTGAATTAGGTCAAACATTTTTTAATTAGTTGTCAAACGGCTAAGTATGATCAGTTTGGGCATTGCGTGATCTACTTTCGCTCATCAGTTCAATACTAATTGCTTATTGTTACATCATTGTGATCAAGAGCTTACATGTGAATTGTGCGGTAGGGGTGATGATTAACTCTTGGTCAAGCTCAATCTTACTCATATATAATGTAAGTTGGTACATTTCATGTGCTTCAATGTCTAGTGATTTTCTCAACCCCTGTACTAGTTGTCTTTCGAAATTGATTTTCGTTGATAATTTGCCTTATGACAGACTAAAAGGAACAAGTTGTTCTTTTCGAGTACAAACGACATGATGTTTCCAGGTTTCATAATACTGAACACGCTCATGGGTAAGCTTTCCTATATCTTGCTTCTTTTAGTCTGCTTCTTAACAAAAGTTTCATCTAGTATTTTGAAACTGAAATGCATGCCAAAAAGTGTTCTACCCAGACAGTTTTTAGTTTGAAAGCTTTCTTATATTGAACTTGATTGGATTATATTTGATTGATTGAAAATGTGATTTCTAGAAAGTTAGGTTTGTCATATAAACCATGATTGAACAATTCTGAGTTTAAAATGCATATTAACTTGAAATTATTGGTGTTGTACTTTTTGCGTTAAACTTGAGTTGAAGTAGCTGATGCTCAATCCAACTTTACAGTCCACTAGCCATTTAGTTGATTTTGGTCATTAGCTCTAGGGTAGTAAATTTTCATAGTGGTGAGTGTTTGCTTAATGTGATATATCAGGGTTTTGGTTGGGGAGGGGGTTCATTGTTCATTTAGGTGTTGTTATTGATTAGTTGATCATACTGTTGTGTTATCTTGTAACAGGACCTGCTCTAGTGGCTTAACAGTGTCCTAAGAAAACAAGTTTGAGAGTCTGGAAAGTTTTATGAATCAGGAGAAGTTAAAGAGTACGTACAGCTTTATGACAAAAGAGGTAAGAGTATGAACAGTTTCATAAAGCCTTATTTGATTCGAATATGTGATATGCAGACTTCTAAGTTTCTTATGTAGGCAAAGAATATAATGCCAAACCTGGTTCCGTATATGCAAGTGAATGTTCATCCTTTCTTATTGTTTGTCTACAAGGGTTGTCCAATGCACTTTAGATTGTTAATAAAGTGCCAAGTAGTCTTTGAATATGAGGGATGTTCGTATTGATATGTAATGTCAGTGAGTTATGTTTTAGATTTCCGTCGGATTTGAGGTTTGCTCCTTGGACCATTTTGGTGTGCACTTTTGTGGCTGAAGGAAGGGGAATCCATGTGACAGCTTTAGATTACCTCGTGAGATACATATAATAGCCATTTATGATTATGATGCACAAATGTTGTCATCTTTGTTTTGACCAACCAAAAGTTCGAACTAGAGCACCATGCTCCACTTTTCTATGCATTTACTCTATGTCAATTTTGCTCATTATGTCGCAGAAAATGCTGAAAGAATTTAGAAGCCTTCCACCATTGTCTGAAGCAACACCTACTGTGGTTCACGAACTAACATTAGCAAGTAAGTTTCGGTCTTCATATTCATTGTTATGTCGTTTTCATGTTACTCGTGGATACTGATGTCATATGTGATAATGTCTGCTTCCCCTGGCTCATGACATTTTGTTCAAGCTGTCCACTTGTAGTCACTTCTGATCTTGATTGTAAAACTATTTGCATGGGACATTTATGAACATGTTGTTGTACTTAGTGTCAAAATGGAGGATTAGGAAGCATTCGAATTTGACTTTCGCCAGCTGAAATAGTGCCTGTGCTAGCTTAACAGTGCAACCTTGATCTACAATATGATAGAGAGGTTGGTGTTTATGCTTTTCTTTGTCTTAGTACTCTCTACCGCAAGGTTGAAGTTTTCTTTATGGTTGTTTGTACGGTTGCTTAGGTTCAGCAACACCTACATCTGCAAATTGAAGCTTCAAGGGAAATACTTGCGGTCCATTTTCAAACGACGAGGCAGTGGCACCATCCTCAAAAGCTTCAGCCGGACTTGATGCTGCTCATGAATAGCTTTCAAAACTAGCCATTGGAGTCACCTTTGCTACCGACAGCTATGTTGCAAGTGAGAAGAAGGGATAGTAAAAAAACTTAGACAAGACCCTTTTTGTGATTCTTTGATATGGCTAATTCTTGCATACCAACACAACATTATATGTATATTTTGCTATTCCTAAACATTTACATTTGGTGGCAAGTATTGATGTGCATTAGACATTAAATGGTTGAAGCTTGGTGAAAAAATAAGTGATTGTGTCATATTTCTAGATGTAAATATGTAGGCCTATAATCGCAGGCTGGAATATGTTGAACTGAAGTGTATTGGTACGTGCAAGGTGTAATGTATGCGATTTTTTTTTTTAAGTTTAAATCATTAATAGCGGTTAAAAACATAAACCGCTATAAACCTAAAATACTATAGCGGTTTTTGGAAAATCCGCAATAAAACCAAAATCAACAACCTTTTTTTGCGTTAGACAGAAGCATTAATAGCGGTTATTGGAGAACCGCTATAAAAGATATATTTTATAGCGGTTTTCTAGGAACCGCTATTAATTTCTATAGCAGTTTTGTAATGCGCTATAAAAATTTATATACCCGGGGTCTAAACCGGTCCACTTTCCGCTATTAATGAGCATCTAGAACCGCTATAAATCAAGTAAAATGGCATAGTGAAGCGTATTTCTCTTTCAATTGACTAACCCATTAAAACTACTTTACATCAAGGGAACATGTTCTATTTAGATTTCAACAAAATTAATCATTTCAATCATACTTGGCTTTACGATAAAAATAATTTCTAGTTCAATTTCTTTTCATATTTTACGCTTTTTTAGGATCGTGAGCGTTATAAGCCTATTTCTCTTTCAATTGGCAAGGCAAATGAAACCTTTTTTTTTTCAAATTGGATCATGTTCTAGTTAGATCTAACCAATTTTGATGATTTCAATCATAATCGGCATTCAAGTAAGAAGAATTGCGGTTGCAATCGCTATTCGTATTTAACGCTCTTTAACAATTGATCGTGTTTTAAGCCTATTTCTCTTTCAGTTGAAAAACCAATGGAAACTCTATTGTAAAATTGGATCTCATTCTGGTTGGTTATCAACAAAATCGATTGTTGTAATCATACTTGGCTTTCAAAAATTAAAATCCGGGGTTGTAATTGGGGTTCATATATGACGCTTTTTAATGATCATTTATGTTTTAAGCGTATTTGTCTTTTAATGGAATGAGAATTGCATCATGTTCTTGTTATATCTAAACAATTACAGTTATTTAAATCATCCAAGGCTTTCAAAAATTTTTACTTGCGGATGCAACTACTGTTCATATTTAACGCTATTAAACGACCGTTAGCGGTTTAATCTTATTTCTCTTTCAATTCGTGAAACAATAGAATCTACTTTTAAAATTGAAACATGTATTAAACAGATACCAAAAATATTGATAATTTCAGTCGAATCTGTTTTAAAATAAAAAGAATAATGGTTGCAACTACTTTTCATAGTCAATGAGATCCTCATTTTTTAAAGCCTATTTCTTTTTCAATGGACGAAACAATTAAAATTACATTTTTGAAATTGGAAAACCATTAATTTGATATTAGCAATATTTATCACATAAATCATGCTCGACTTTAAAATAACAAGAATTTCAGGTTGAAATGTTGACGAATAAATTGAAAGTCTTTTTTCATAGCGTATTAAGCGTATTAAGCGTTTTCCTCTTTCAGTTGACGAACAAATTGAAAGTCTTTTTTTGAAAACGGAACATGTTCTAGTTATATACGGCTATTATTGATCATTTAAATCATACTGGGCATTCAAATTATAAGAATTGCGGTTGCAATTGCTTTTCATATTTATCGCTTTTTATCGATCGATAGTGTTTTAAGCCTATTTCTCTTTCAATTGAAAAATAAACTGAAATTCTTTTGCAAAAGTGGATGTCATTCTGGTTAGCTTTAAACAAAAGTGATTATTTTAATAATACTTTGTGTTCATGTTTAGCAATTTCAGATCGTCAGCGTTTCAAGCCTATTTATTTTTTAGTTGACGGATATATTGCAGCTATTATCAAAACTAGATCGTGTTTGGAATACATACAATAAATCTTGATGACTTCAATCATACTGAAATTTCAAATAAAATGAATTACGGTAGCAATTGCCTTTCTTGTTTAACGCTATTTAACAATCGTTATTGGTTTAAGCGTATTTCTCTTTCAATTGACAAACAAATTATAACTTTTTTTTTAAATTAGGATCAATTTATGGTTATAATTCAAAAATATTGATGATTTTAATCACACTAGGCTTCAAGTAATTAAAATTGCGGTTGCAATTTCTTTTCACATTTAACGCTTTGTATTGATTGTTCGCGTTTTAAGCCGATTTTTCTTTCAGTTGACGAAACAAATGCCTTCATTTTTTGAAATCAAAACATTATTTGATTAAATTCCATGAATATATTTTAATTTAATCATACTCGGCTTTTAAATAACGAGACTTGCAAATGCAATGGCTTCTCCATATTTAACGCTTTTTAACAATCGTTTGCATTTTAAGCATATTTCTCTCTACATTTACTAACCCATTGAACCTATTTTATAAAAAGGGAACATTTTCAAGTTTGATACCAAAAAAGAAGTGATCACTTCAAACATACTTGGATTTAAGATCGTTAGCGTCATGAAAAGAAATTGCGACCGTAATAAATTTTATCTAAAAGTCGTGTATGATTGAAATCATCCAGATTGATGGTATCTAGCATAAACATGATTTAACTCCGAAAATAGCTGCAGTTGGGTTGAAAGAGAAATAGGCTTGAAACGCTATTGATCGTTAAAAGTATTAAATATGACCACAAAATAACAACCTCAAGACTTACTATTTAAAATTCAAGTATGATTAAAATAATCAATTTTTGTTTATGAATATCAAGAACGCGATCCAATTTTAATAATTTGCAATTCTTATCATTTGAAATCCTAGTGTGATTTAAATGATCAATATGGCTTGAATCTAACCATAACATGTTCAGTATTTTAAAAATATTTTCAATTGGTTTGTCAATTGAAGGAGAAATATTCTTAATATGCTACTATTGTCAAAAATAAGTAAATATGAACAACAATTTAACATGAAATTCTTGTTATCTTAGAGTCGAGTATGATTTATATAATCAATATTGTTGATATCAAATCAACAATTTCGAAATATCAAAAATGTAAGCTTAATCGGTTCGTCAATTGAAAAAGAAATAGGCTTAAAACGATGGGGATATATAAACAACATTAATTATGAAAAGCAATTGCAACAACAATTCTTCTTACTTGAAAGCTGATTATGATTGAAATCATAAAGATTTGTTATATCTAACCATAACATGATACAATTTGAAAACATAGTTTCAATTGCTTTACCAATTGAAAGTGAAATACGCTTATAACACTAGCGATCTTCAAAAAGCATTAAACATGAAAAGCAATTGCTACAGAAAGTCCTTTTTTTTTT
>ONZA01001390.1:53720-66356 GCA_900322205.1 Kewa caespitosa
TGGGACATAAAAGAAAATAAAATGAAAATAAAAGAAATAAAATGAAGAAAAATCACAATTACCCGCCTAAGGGTTTCCTTGAGAAGGATGGACCCTCGGGTGCCTACCTTAGGTTGGGATTATCGTCGGAATTTCTAATACGCGAAATTGTGCATTTTTGGATTTTTTGTGTTTATGGCTTTTTTTGTGGTTTTTTGCTTCAGAAAATATATAAAATATGCTAGTAAAAATGCTAAAATATGTGGAAGGATGCTCCCTTGTTGCTGGATGGTTTTTCGCCGAGTTTTTGATATAATTAGATCCTAATGACGTAGGTTAATGCATTTGTTTATATAGGATTGAAAAATTTAATGCACCACAGCCCAACGAATAAGAATAAATTTGTTGGGAAATGTGGCCATTATGCCAGGGAATATAGGGGTTATCGTTCAATGTCAAGCGAATATAGGGATATCCATTGGAAGTTGAACCATGCACCTGGGTGAAACGGTCAGGAAAGCTCAACACACAGCGAATATGAGAGAAATTTGTTTCAAAACCCAGCGAATATGGTGATAATCGCTTGGTGCCTAGCGATAATTTCAAAATTCGCTGTGTGGGCAGCAAATATATGCGTAATCGCTGGCGTTTGAACTCTCTCACGTGTTAAGCTTTGGCTTTGCTTGGCCGGCAAGGTTAAGGGAAGGATCTAGAAGCCCTTAGAGTGAGGTGAAATGACCATCTTTTCCTTTGACTTTGTTTGACCTTAATTTTTATTAATTTGCGTGCTAAACATATCTGGAAAAGGTCTTCTAAGCTAGTTATCATCACAGGGTCATAGGGGGGACACTATTTTCATGTCGGCAGAAGCCCCCACTTTGACCGAGGTGCAGAGTGGCGAAGGTCAAAGTATGTATTTTTTTTTTTTGTAAGTGTTGAATGCACATAGCTTACATAGTGGGTAGCTGAAAATGTATGTTGAAGGGTATAGGCCCTCATCCTTCGTAAAAGGATAATTTTGTTGGCTTTGGTCAACAATTGCTGTATATCATCTTCTAATGACGTCTCAGGTCAGGGTTAAAATATAGGAAGAGTCTACCGACATTGAGGGGTCGGAAATGATGTGTGGAGGAGTTTATCGACATCCTGGGGTCAGAAAGGGAAATTTTATATGTAGGAGTTTACCGACGTCTTGGGGTCGAAAATGATATTTGAATGAATATAGGGGAATTTTGTCGACCTTTTGAGTCACAAAAATATGGAAAATGGTTATTATTGACTACCCGAGTTAGAAGAGATGTACTTGGGTATTTATTGACTACCCAAGTCAAAATTGCATTTTATGGAGTGTTTGGGTCAAAATGATTTTATGTCCCTTACTGACTAGTTGGAGCCAATAAGAAATTTTTATTTTATATTTGAATCGGCCGATTGGGTAAGATTTTATTGCCTAGACTATAAAGATTTGAACAGTGTCGTGCGCAATTTTACCCGCGTATGTATTACAACGGTCGAGTATTTTAGAATATAATAACAACTACAAGGTGCCAAAAAACGAAATTTCTGAATAGAGCTAGACTGGGCCTAGCGAATATGACTAAGTTCGATGAAGGCCCAGCGAATACAAACATAATTGCTGGGTGCCCAATGAATATTCTAGCATTCGCTGGGGCGCGATTAAAGTGGGGAGGCAGAATGCCTCCCGGACTCATTTTGCGACAATGCTTGCTCGTTTTTACTCAATTTCTCTCACAATTCTTGATCTTTTCCTCTTAAATCTTCCTTCCCACTGAACTAAAGGTCGTTCCCTTTGATTCTTGACTTGAATCTACTGTTTTTTTTTGTTTTTTTGAGAATTTTGCTCAAACGAGGCATTTAATCGTTAGGGAATGGAGATGAAAAAGTTTATTTCATTGTGTTCTTCGCCACAATGATGGTCTTGGGTCCCCTTGATGGCGGGGATGATGAGGAGAAGGACCACGTGGGGCCAGTTCATTACATATTTTGGAGTCGGCCCGCGATTGCTTCAAAATCTAAATGCAAGACGACAAGGGAGGAGCTTTAAGCCAGGGATTGGTTCATCCCACGTGACTGGCACTCAAAGCTAGAGTTGAATCCCTCGGTTCTCTTCTACGATGCCAACAATCATCTCTCCTACCATGTAAGGAACGCGGTAAGTTACGAAACTTTCCTTTTCGTATTTAGGAAATACGTGAACTTGGGATGATTTTTGATGTGTACATGGACATGTGATGCACTTGGAATGTAGTTTGGGATGTGTATGTGATGTATGTGTGTGGCTTGTTGATGAATGGGTGTCGGTATGTTCGAATTTGGCAAATACATGTTTCGAGTCATGCACTCCAAGTGTTCGACAAAATGCCCCTTATAGTTTTCACCGACTTCTTGTTACAAAATGCACTCGTTCTAACTCATAGGATGTTTGTGTTGCTAGAAAATGTTGATATGAACCATTTAGTTCATGTTTCATAGCTATAGAACATGTTTCATGTTATGTTCGTATCATTCGGTAAAATGCCAAAATGGTCGCTGCTTATGTGCATAGGTGTACTTGCATATTACCAATGATATAATATATTCCAAGCTATTTTTGTGATTGTATTGCAATCATAATCTACTCATAGGAGGAGACGTAAAACCTTATGGGTTCCGTCGGTCTAGGCAAGGTTTTTGCCATGCACCCTTCCCTAGGTAGGGATCTTGGTGACACCTTTGTCGTTTGTTTCGAGGAGACCGGGTTTGGCCCTTAGTTTAGTTCACTTCGAGGCTGCGAGTACGTGAATTTGTCAATTTTACGAGCTCTCATTTAGCGTTTCCAGGAAACAACCAACACCTTCCACCTTCCAATGGGAGAAATGACAATCACGTCGTCTAAGTTCGGGTTGATCAGTGGCGCTGGTTTCATCGGCGAGACGGTTCCTTTTGATTGGTTCTTCCACCTTGGTCAGGAGAGACTGACGGCCATGTTCTTGGCGGACTTCGTGCGGGTTGCGACCCCTAACGAATGATCCATCCCTTATTCCATCTGTAAGATCGTTCTTACATGACCTTCTCGAGGATCTTACTTTGGATCAGACGGCACGGCTTTTCGTTGGTTATCTTTTGGCTTGCACCTTATTTGCGGATGTGGGTAGCCGTCTCTACTTCTCTTACCTCCCGGCACTCGAGGACATTCGGAGGATTTGCAACTACTACTGGTGCACCTGGTTATGCGACCATGGTGAAGTACTTTAGGCAGGTTCGCTGTCAAGTGAAGAACAACGATATTCTCCTTGGTGGATTCTTGAAGATGATCGAGGTGATGCCTCTCTTTAGCCTTTCCTTGCCTTATGTACGCTTTTATTTTGAATTGCTAACTTTCCCTTTTTTACAGATTTGGTTCTACGATCACTTCTCGGTCTTTGGGCCACGATGTGATGAGCCTTCAGCCTTCTCGATTCTAGCTCATTGGTCGTTGACCTATCTTGGTGCTGTTAGAGAGCTACCTCTCCTGAAGCAACGACAGATGTTGAACTAGTTCACCGCCCTTAAGTTATACATGGGATGCATGTATTTTGTTTTAATTTGTCTATTATGCACTTATATTTTTCTAATGCTTTCTTTTTTTCTTTTCAGGTGTCCTACATCCTGTGGGCAGATGTGACTTGCATCCCAAGTAGGATACATCACGTGATCCGGGAGTGTGACCTGAAAAGGATCCTATTCGAGGGCCCTTTCGATCACGTATGGTTCCTCGATGAGCGAGTGACCAGACAGACCATTAGGAAGTTTGAAGTCCCTCAAGATCGGCCAGACTCCGTTTATTGCACTGACTGCCTCACTGAAGGGGAGATCAAAGCGGCTTCGCAAGGCGCTCCATTCTCCTATTTCATTCAACAGCTGGGCCATCATGAGCCGACTCTCTCTTACCAGGCATTCAACGATGATTGCTTGATGCCGGCCACCCTTTATTTTTGCTGAGGTAAGCTTTTGCTTGGCCTTTTACTTTGATTTCAATTTTTTATGACACCTAATGGAGTTTTGTTATTTTAGCGTGGAGTGCGCATTCCGGTGTCGACTTTGTCGATCAGTCACGTGGACGAGTCAAAGACTTGTGTCATACTCGAGGTCTCGTACATATGGGATGATGAATGCGAGTATCTCCCACTGCCCGAGGGGAACCATGGGGTATGCATGCCAACTTTGTTTTATTTTTTTTATTTTTTTTTTGGTGGTTGCATTTTGATAACGCTTCTTTTTCGTTTAAGTTTGCAAATGAACCCGGGGAAGACCAAGGTGACCTTGAAGGTCGGCTCTGCCATGAAGAAGCATATCCGATGGCTGATCAGCTAGGGTTGCGCCTCTCGTAATCATGCGAGAGAGGTACGTCTACATGTCTGTTTTGTTCTTGCGTCAACTCTATCTCATTCTTTTATTGTTGCTGACTTTTACCGATTTGCCCTTGCAGGGGCATGTCCAGCATTAGCAGATGCCACAGGCGAGGGCGCCGAGGCCTCAAGCTAGCCATTCGCAGCACATAGGTGGTATGCCTCTCAAGCTCAGGGTTCTAGCCATTCGGCCCATATGGCTGAGGGTCACGTGGGCGGTTCTCGCTAACAGCCCCATCCCCAAGCATAGCAGCAGGCGAGGGATCGAGAGTCCGTCAGTGGCTATGTCGTGGACTCAGTCTTCATTCCCAGAAGCATAGGGTTGGTAGACTTGGTTGCAGTACTGGAGATGTCGCATCCAAACCAGCAGGAGGCGGGGCCGTCCCACAAGAGGTGTGCTCAGCACCTTTTGGTAACATAGGTGCGAACGAGGACTAGCCCATTCCTTGTAGGTAGAAGCTCCTCGAAGGTCTTTGGAACTCTTTTTTCTTTTGTCCAAAGAAGAAGCATTATTGGTAATAAAATTTTATTTTTTTGAAATTTTATTTGTGTTCATGCTCACATATATACATATGATAAGAATAAAATGAATACAAGTCTATGTACACATATGTACAAATAATAAAGAATAAAAGAATCAAAATGAAAAGATGAATAAGAGTTTATGTATTGTAACAAATATCCCATGAAGACATATATGCACAAAATGAATAGAAATTGAATTAAATTTGTAAATGAAATAAATAAAAAGGATGCATTTACAAGGGGGCAAAGAGATTAAAAACAAAAACAAATTATTAAATCCTAATCTCGAATTAACTCTAGTTGAGTGAATGATCACTTAAATACAACATTCGGCTGCTAGCGAATATGGGAAAATTCGCCTGGAAGCCAGCGAATATCAATGCTTTCACTGGGCTTCTAATGATTATGGTGGAAATTGCTGGGTCCCTAGTGATTATGGGCATATTCGCTGGGTCGTGCCCATGCCTGAGGCTTCGTTTTCCCTCTTGCGAGCGTTTCTGCATGCATTGCTATAAAATACTGGCTGTGCATGGCAGAATACTGCTCACAAACTTCGAATTCTCTTAAGATACTCTATTTTGTCACTTTTCTAAGCTCAAATTTCATCCCGAACCCATGGCCAATTACTTTAAGAAGTCATTCGATACTTGGATGAACTCTATGTCCATCGTGGAAAGACAACGTTTGAGTATCTTCAACCTCGCAGTCTTCTTCACTCTCAAACAAATCAAACTTGTTTGGGTTCTCTTGAGGGCGCCCATCATATTTTGGATGCCCGACCTTCATGTCTTCCGCCTAGAAGGGTCCAAGGAGTTGTGTCCCTTGGTGGAAGAGTTTTCTACAATCTTGGGCGTTCCCCCCAACATCAGCATAGCACTTCCCATGTTCGGTGACAATTTCGAGTCCTTGTATGAGGATTATCTTGGTCTTGAGCATGAGACGGGGACCAAGGGAACTTGGCTTAAGGTGATAGAGGATTTCTTTCCTCCTCCCTTGGAGAATGATAGTAGAGCTAGGACTTTTTGTCGACGGGCTTTCGATTTTTGTCTCATTTGTTGTTTCCTTTTTGTGGAAAACGGTAAATGGCCCGTGCTTCCCTCCTACATGTGGTCAAGAAGATGGAAGAAGGGTGTAGTCCTATGGCTCCTATTGTCGGAGAGATGATTGCTTGCTTGGACCGCTTGGTCCATGAGGAGGATGGGACTTCTCACAAAGTCCTTTGCTTCTCCAAGTGAGCTTCACGCCTCATGTTATTTTTACGCATGTTTGATATATATATATTTTTTGCATGATTATTAAACCTTTATTTTCCTTGTGTTTTTTGGATTTGTCTTTTGGAGCACCTTCTATTGGTGAAGAAACCAGATGCTGTGATTGCATATTCGCCCAAGAAATTCCCGTCTTGCCAACGTTTTTACGAGGAGACCTCACATACTCGTGTAGTTAATCTTACCCACTTGTTGACGTTTTACACCACTCGGGTCATGCGTCAATATGGTTTAGCCTAACGCATCCTTAGGCTAGATAGCATTGTCAAAACTGCTGTGAAGTTGAGTACTAGGCAACTACAGATATGGGGGAATTATTGGAATGAATTCCCACGTTTGGTAGAGCCTCGTAAGACCTTGTCGCCATTTGTGACGGGTCACTACCTTGCGTGGATGATTTTTTGGGATCCAATCAAGCGTTAGGAGTCTAGGGAGAACGAGAAGTAAGAATTTAGGAGGCAAGCACCACCTCTTAGCCAATCCAAAAAGAAACCTCCTCCACAGCCAAAGAAGAAGGCCACGGCGAAGCCCCCGGCTCCAAAGGTTCGTCCCGTGGATGAGGCACCTCCCAAAAGGAGGAAGAAGACGCACCTCATTTGGTATCGTAAGGACGAGGCAAGCACAAGCGCGGCTCCCCTAAAGGATCGTTGTCCTCTCAAGGAATGAAGAGCATGAGTCCTTAGCTCTAGAAAAAGAATGATGTTCTTTTTTGTTAATTCCCACTCTAGGAATTGTTCTTGTCATTTTGAAATCCTTGTAATTGGACTTTATGATCAATAAAAATCAAACTTTTATCATCTTTGCTTGTTTGTTGTTCAATTTGCATCTATTTCTTTGCATTGTTTTTGCTATTTTGCTATTTTTGGAACCTAAAAGCATTTTGTTTGCATTCTGTTTTGTACGCAAAAGCTAGTCTCCAGTGAATATCAGAAATATCGTTGTGGAGTCCGCGAATATAGAAAAAATCGCTTGGCTCCCAGATTGTTTCTTGCATTTTTTTTTTTTTTTTTTTTTTTGCGTATTGTTCTTTTCTCTTTTTCCATTTATGTCTTTCATTTTTGGAAATAAAAGAATGTCTTTTTCCAAAATATAAACTCATTAAGGTTTTAAAAGAATAAAATTGAAACCTTGAGAATTTTCATTAATTATGCTCTATAATCAATTTTCACAATTTGAAAAGAGAATGTCTTTTCCAAAATTACGTGTATATGTTTTTTTTTATTGGTTTAATGTATATTTGATTATTTGAGGCCAAAAAGATCAAAATCCAATAAGTTTCTACTATAGGCACAGCCCAAAGCATATTAAGGACTTTAAATCTTACACTATAGGCATAGTGTTGAGCATAGTGAACACTTGGAATCATGCACTATGGGCATAGTATAAAGCATAGTGCATTCTGCCAACATGTTATTTTTGTACATATTCTACTTTAAAAGAAAGATATTTTTTGAATAAGTCGGGCCCTTGCTGAGTTACCTATGTATTCGAATGGGAATCAGGCCCAACGTAGTTCATGCAAAGCGATTCAATGAAGTTGATTTTTTTTTTAGTTTAAGGTTGGGCCCTTGCGGGTTACCTACGTATCCGAAAGGGAGTCAGGCCAAACGTAGTTCGAGATGATAAAGATTTTTATTTTGTTTATTTTTTTTTTTGCCTAATATTATCTTGGATAACATATGGTCGTTATCGATTATAAACTTGGGAATTTTTGCGCAGAATTTATTTAGTTGGACTAAATTAGTTAGTTGTGAAAACTCTTGTCCATCTAGATCCATGAGTAGGACCGCTCCTTCGGAAAGGATCTTCTAGATAATGTACGGTCCCGGCCAATTTGGGCTAAATTTACCTCGTTGGTTTCGTATAGGTGCTCGATTTTCTTTCAAAACCAAGTCCCGTTCTTTTAACGATCGTGGTCATATCTTTTTAATGAAGGAACGAGCCACTCTTCTTTGGTACATTTGAACATTTTATAAAGTGCTGAGACGCCTCTCGTCTAGCAAGACTAAATGTTCGTGTCTTTCTTTTACCCAGTCGGTTTGCGAAATTTCACTTTCGAAAACTACCCGAAGGGAAGGTATCTCGACCTCAATGGGATGGACTATCTCCATTTTTGAGGTTTATCATCAGTTCCGAAGTTAATCGTTTTGGTTTCTTCAATTACCGAAGTTGTTTAGTCATGTTCAAGCATGGCTCTCATCAATGACTTATCGTCAGCGAATTTATCAATGACAAAACAATCTAGGGAGTAAGCAGAATCATCATTCATTTTATTGACATCATCAAAGAGTACATCAATGGAAGGATCATACACTTTGGGAGTGGGGGATCCTAGCATCCTAATTCTCTCAGGAGGAGAATGTCTTACACTAGCATCGAAATTACAATTGCTAGAACTACTAGAATAAGAATCACTAGAATCAAACACAGGTCCTTCTCCTATGGTGACACTAAACTTGTGCCTGTCGGAAGTTGTCCACTTGCAGGTGCAGCGCCATCCTTCAAGTATCCTGGTGGCGGATGAGATCAACTCTGAAGGGTCGAACTCTTGATTCTGGATGGCGAGGACTATGTTGTCGTCTTCTCGCTCTAGGATCTTCTTCTACCCAAAAAGGGGACCAAAAGCGTTATGCGGAAAAGGTTGAGCCCAATAAAGAGGTAATTGGTCCTGAAGCTTAGGGATTTTGTCGTCAAAAAGGTTGCAATCCTCGAAAACTTGGAACCCTGGGATTAATGTGCCTTCTTCTCTAAGGAAGTGAGGTTCATGAAATTCGTAATAAGAGAAGTTATCGTGTGCCCAGACAAATTATCCATCTAGGGTGTGGGGATAAATGGGCTTAGGGCTTTCGAAGGGAATGCCTTCTCGTATGGCCCTTTTTCTTTTTGCTTCCCTCGATATGGATTCTTTTATTTCTTGAATCGAGGGAGCGTAGCCTAGGCCATACTTGAGGTTCATGATTGTGCCCATCGAAACGAACTCGAGCCTTGGGTGTTCTTTCCTAAACCCATCCCGGGCAAACATCCTTATTTTCGCAGGATGGCGTTGGCGTGGAGGTTGGAATGAGGATCAAAGTCGAATGGAACTTGTTCATCCTCAATGGCCTTGATTTCGGGGTTGAAGAACCAAAAGTCCTCGTCTTCTTCACTATGGTCTATTTTTAAGATGGGAGTCTTGCATAAGGTGACCTTTTATTTGGTCAGCTCAATCACAAGGACTTTACCCTCTACGACCATTTTGACTTTGTGGTGAAGGGCGGATGGGACGACATTGATTCTATGGAGTCAAGGTCGTCCTAAGAGCAGGTTAAATGTGGAGGGTATATTGAGTACGGAAAAGGTGACTCACTTTTCGATGACACCAGTAGTGACATTGATGATGATGGTGCCGAGTACACTTCTCCAAGAATTATCATAGGCCCGTAAGCCATGCGATGTTTGTGCAAGATCATATTGGATGCCCAAGCATTTGGCTGTTCTAAGTGGGAATACATTTACTATGGACCCGGTATCAACGAGTGTCATGGGTATGTGGTGCTGGTTGCATGTCACGGTAAGGTATAGTGCCTTATTGTGATTACGACCTTCTTTCGGTAAGTCCTCGTCTGAAAATGTGTTCGTGGTGGGCGATCTTTCTTTTGTTAAGAAACTTACAAGCTCGGCGAGAGATGTTTCAGGTGAGATGTTTATTTTGTTGAGTTTGGCAATGGTGCTTGCCTATGCTCTAAAGATGATGCTAAGAGTTACCAAATGGTAACATCGGCCTTCATTCTTTTTAGTTGGTTCAACAAAGGGTTATTGAGTGGTTCATGTGCCACAACTTCTTTTCCCTTGTTAGTTGGGTTTTCTTTGATCTAGTCTGGACCGTCATTTTCCCCGTAGTACCATTCTGACCTAGTGAGATTATCGACTTTGCCTTCCCAAAATTCATGTTTTGAAAGCCATGCGTCATCGTAAATCTCGTCACACCTTAGGGATGCATCCCATGAGTCCTATTCATCAGTGTCCCATATCTCGTTAATGCTTGAGTAGTCATGTGGTGATACGGGTTCGCTAAGTAAGGTGGGATCAAAACCTAGGTCGTCATTAAGCATAGCGATAATGGACTCCTAGTGAAATGCGGGGGGATTCTTATTATTTTTTGGGGCAGGTGTGGTGTTTGGTAATGGTAAAGTGCCATTGTCGATGAGGTCTTGGACCTCATTTCTTAAGGTCTAGCACTTGTCAGTTTCGTAGCCCTTGCCACAGTGATATTTACAGTATTTAGACAAAACGTAGCTATTGGCCCGTTTGTCTCTGGGACATCAGGAGTGGGCCCAATTGGCTGCAATTAGTTCTTATTAATTAGACGCTCGAGAGCTTGGGTGAGAGTCATGCCCAATGTGTCGTAAGCTCGTCGCTCCCGGCGTTGAGGTGCGCCCGTTGACGGAATTGACCTCATCAACCTTTGCGGTATTATTCCGCTTGGTGGTGTTGTTTTTGCTACTATTGCCCTTAGTCCATTTTGCTTCCGAGTTGGGAAGATCATCCATGATCACCAATCCTACTTCCATAAGTTGGAGGAAAGTACTTATAGGTTGGAAAATCAAATGTTTCTTAAATTCGAGCCTCAAATTGCGTATCATAGTACGCAATTGGTCTCTTTTCGAGGGCCTATTTACCATATGGGCAACCCTCTTTCGCCATCTATTGACGAAGGTCATGAAAGCGTTACCTGTGAGGTGCTTAGTGGCTTCTAATTCCCACGTTGTAACAGGAAGCTCAATATTGTACGAATACTGAGCTAGGAACTCTCGGCTTATATCCTCCCATGTTTTTTTTGACTCATTCAGTGTCGAGTCCATAGCACCAGCTAGACGCGGGTCCATCTAAGGACATGGAAAAGATGTGGGCGAATAGCTCCTTATCGATACCCTTTAGAGTGAGGGTAGTGGTAAATGCTAAAGGCCCTAAGATGGGTCCTAGGGTTGTCAGTGCTCTTAATCTTAGGTAGGTCTGATAGGAGATTTTTATCGGGTAGAGTACCTGTAAAGTTAAGGGTCATCCCCTCAATATCATGGTATTGGTTAAAAATTTTGTTATGCTTCAAGACAAACTCAAACTTTTTTAGCTCTCCCTTGATTGGGTCAAATTCCTTGACGTTCTTGGTTTCCAGTTGGGTCACCTTTTCGATGAAGTTTTGGATGACAAGTGCGAGCTCCTAGAGGGTAGGTTGGTTGGCCATTTCAAATGTTAATTGGCGTACGAACAGAGGAGGTGACATGGGTTCGGGAGAAGACGAATGTGAAGGAGTCGAGAACGGTCGTGGTGGAGGCAATCTTCTACGAAGTCTATTGTCCTCGCCGCGTGTCCAACGAACGGATTTTTCCCTATAGTTAATTTGTGAACTAATTAGAAGAGTAAAAGAAGAAAAGGTCCAAAAGGAAAGGGAAACCTAATCTTCTAATGGGGAAAAGGGCGTAAAGTCCCGGTTTATGGTTCGGTCCAAATGAAATGCAAATATCCAAACGTCAAGCATGCAAATGGTATATGCTCTCTATACTGATTACCTATACAATGGCTCTAGTTCTGGTAAGGTTTTTAACAGGTTAGGTAAAATGGCTCCCACGTCATACGGGGTGCTTACAACGTTATGTAATGCATAAGCGCCGCAAGTTACCGCTTTTCTTCCATCGAATGGATGAAAGAAAGGCCGTGAGTGGAGAGTTGTTTACAATTGGCATGGAGAATCGAATGGATCCTCCATGTAACCGAACTCGTTCCCTAGGAATTGATTATGGGTTACTTAGATAGCGTGTACGCATGACTACATCAAAAATGATGCATTTATGAACCACATCAATTTACGTTATTTTTCTAAGTCGTTTTTGAGTTTCACCCTCTTTAAGTTAAGTCCCCACTGGAGTTGCCACTAAAGGGGCCGCTGTAGGCAAAGCATGACGGAAGTTGAAATTAAGCGCACGTACCCCCGGTGCGGAATTTGGTGCGTATTATGCGGGTAAAATTGTCATTTTTTGTAATGTACTGAATGACACAATTGGGGTGTTTGGAGTCGCCACCTTATTTCAGGAAAACAAGAAAAATGGTCTATTGACTGCTTTAGTGTTTTTAACCAAAGTCTAGATTCGGGGGTGACGGTACAAATTAGAGGTGGAATGCATCCGATTTGCCCGTTTTTATAAACGACCACTACTTGCGAATAAGAACTTTGTAAATTGATTTCGTTCCAAAAGTGTATTAACCCAAATACTTTCTAAGTCATTTGATATTCATTTTAATTTAGGTTATCACATTTTAGCATGCATTTCATGTTGTCCATAATCAAATGAGAAATAAAGCACAAATATGTCTATGGGATAAATTGTGACAAAATGGGCAACCAAAATAAAAAAAAAAACAATAAAAATAACAATACACAAATAAATGTCTTTTACCTATAAAAAGTACTATGAAATTATTGCTTTTTAGAATAATGTGGC
>ONZA01001397.1:16726-29377 GCA_900322205.1 Kewa caespitosa
GGGGTGGAAAGGGGGGGGGGGATTCCTACACTTGGGGCCCATTTTCGTGTCAGAATTGGAGACAGTCCAAAAATCTAACCTTCACCATCCCTCTGCGGGTCCCCCCAGAAAAGAGAAAAAAAAAAAGAAAAAAAAATTATCCAAGCAAAGAGTAAGAACTAAGAAGTGCTAATGTTATTGATTCAAAACTTTTAGTATCTGACAGTTGTGAGATAATAAGACTATTATGGCTTTAGTTTCGGAAATTTGATCACTCATAGTTGTATGTCAAGTTTTCAACATTAATGGCTTTTTGTTGTACGAAACTACGTCCTTGACATACATGACATCTTTTCTCAAATTTGAGATCCAAATGAATTAGTCGACCTCAAGTCCGGCCGAACCATTTTATGTTTGTAATAAGCTGTGAAATAATTTGTTTTCCTTTTTATTTCAAATCTTACCCGTGTTTGTTCAGCATGACACAAATTATCTATTTTCTGAAAATTGGATGTTTCGCAATGTTACCATGATCTGAGACAAGTCCAGTTCCGTTTTCTGTCCACAATGTAATCTGACCACCTGTGAATTCGTTTCTTGTCACCTGCAGTTGTTTGATGGAAAGGACGGAAAGCCCAAGTATCCTCGCCGATGGGTAATATTGCCTCCATTCCTGTAGAACCAAAACCATGAAAATTTTCCGGGCAGGCTTTTCCATAGTTCAGTCCCTGTTCAACCAGTCGAAGAATGGACTTCACAGAGTAGTCTTCATGTCGTCATTTATGTTAGGTTATTGAACAAGATTTCCCCCAATATGTATTTCACTGTTTTCCCCAACTTTCTGGTATAATAACATCTGAATTTTTGGATTCCAATCATAAATTATCACGTTTTACCCATCAATTCATCGATGTAAGGTAAGGATTTACGGTGGAAACGCAAGTTTTTATCTGGTTTCCACTGTTTATGCTTAAGAGGTGCATTTTTTGCAAATCAACCTGAGATTGAATTATTCAGAGACATCGAACCGGCTCGATGCATGACACAAACATAATTAATCCGAGCTCGAGCTAATTAATAAGATTAACATAAATTTGTTTGCATATACTGGTAAGGAGGGGCTGTAGGCATCTCCAGCTAAGAAGAATGTGGCAGGTTATACTGTAATGATTTCACACAGATACATTCCTTTGCGGCCTAACAGAATAATAATCACATCCAGCCAAGCCTGATGCAGTATAAATGGATCGCACTAATATATATGAGTACAACAGGATCGTTTGTCACGAGGATAAAGTCCAGGATCTTTGATCTGGGGCCGAAATGTCTTTACTTTATGATCTGAGACTTTGGTCGTAGATTTTATAACCAAGATTAGTAAGTTTTAGATGTCAAACAAGTATATATGCATAGTTATAATTTATGTGTTAGTTTAGTTATCATGTTTAGGTGACACATTGCTGTGTTCAGTTCAACGGTAGTGTATACATCTCAATTAAGGTCAAGTTAGGTCATTTCAATTGATTTCCGTAGTTACATAAGAATTGAACACACTATAAATTATACAACTAATAGAGCCTTAAATAGGTGCAAGTGAAACTCAAACTATATAATCTAGAGTTCAAGAAAACTTTTTTACAATTTCTTTCTCCATTTGTTACGTCTAAATGAGTGACTGAATTTCATAAATGTGTCTAATTGTTGAATACTTAAACCATATATAAAATCAATTCCTTTTCCTTATAATCATAAGTCCATAAGCTTTCTATCAAAAAAAAAAAAAAAAAAAAAAAGTCCATAAGCTTCAAACTTAGATTTCTAATATGTTCAAATGAACACTTTAACATCTAAAAGTTTACAAGTTTAGCAACATGATTATAGTATGACCGAAAAATAAATCCTTTTATATAATATGTAAACACGAAATTCGAATCAAATCCTTAATATTATACTACAAATTCTTACAAGTATTTAACATAAACCGTCGTTATTGAAAAAAAAACATGGTTATAAACTTATAACTTATAACCTATAAACACTAGTCATTAAAATAAGGATAAATGATGATAAAAAATCATTCCTATATTTTTTTAAAATGAGAGAATTATCAATTTTTGAGAATGGAAAAAAGAAAAGAAGGGTGTTTGGGGGGGGGGGCGAAAAGCGTAAAAAACAGCAAAAGATAGACTGGAAAACCGCGGGACCACTCACAAGTCACTACACCGGGGCCACCACACCACAATCAGCTGACGTGTCAAGAAACCCGAATATCCAGGCTGTACAATCGGACGGTAGGGATCGAACACGGACCTTCTTATAAGAATGCTCTTCTCTCCATTTTTTGCCCATTCCCTCTCTCTCTCTGTCTTTCTTGAAGTTCATTCTTTCATTCGCAATTCTCTCTCTTAAACCAAGGTATTTCTCTCTCTATTCTGTTACATGAACTTCGAATTTGATTCACATTTTCGGTTTAATTATTGTATTTATTGTTAAATGCATTTCTTTGTTTCGCATGCTCTTTGTTGTTGTTGTTGTTGTTGTTGATCGTAGAAATCGAATTGATGTGTGAATTTCTTTGTTTTGCATTCGCATTGGATTGAATATTTTGTGATGAATTGATGTTAGTTCTGTAATCGTAGATAATCGATTTGCATTTGTTTTTGAATTCGCATTGGATTGAATGATTGTTGCGATAAGCAGTTCTGAAATTCCGCGTTTTGATCGTCGATCATTGATGTGTGCGTCGTTTTCGCATTCGTCTTGAATTGTATCTTTCGTGATGTAGTTTTTAGTTTGCGATGAATGTTCGATCGTGCATTTTAAGGTGTAATTTCGTTTTTTGGCATTGTGATTCAAATGTATGAATTTTCTGTGTTCGGATTCGGATTGCTCGTACTTAAAAGTAATTTAATCGAAGAACAGCTCTTCAGATTATTATTTTTTTTCGTTTTTTTTTTTTTTTAATCTCGTTTCTTTTGTTTCGATGATCAGTTGTCTCATCATCATGACGTTATTTCTTGTCGTTAGGATTTATCGCTTCACGCAATCAAATGGTTGATTAAAAACTCCATTTGATGAATTTTGTGGAAACAACTATGCGTTCTGTTTGGTGTCATCAAAAGCATTAGAGCAACATTGTGAATGGATCGATCAAAACCATTTTCTAGGATCTCTTCTGCCTGGTTTTGTTGTTTGAATTTGAAGCATTTGTTTCATAAATATGTCAAGAGTTTCACATACTTAGCAAGTAGAAATCATAAGGCCCAATAAACACTAACAATGTTGAGAAGGAGCCTCTTAGCTTGTTTCCTGATGGTTTTATTTGATTGTGTTTAGAAAAGCTGATTGGATTGCTGTTTAGTTATTAGAGTTGTGGATCAATTATAACTAGCACATGCTAGGTTTCGTCCCGGAAATCCTTCATACTTTCTCACCTAACCTCGGTTTTTCCCCTATGAATGTGTTGAGAAATTTTGTTTTGCATAGATGCCATTGTCCATGCAGTCGAAATTTCATTGATGATAGAACTTGGAGTACATTGAAAGAGCTTAGAATCTCAACTGGCCATGTTTCCGTGCACATAAAACTGAAACTTCACTTATTGTAGGATGGGTAACAAATAATGAACCAGACTTTATAATCATGTACTCGTTCAAGTATTATGCATTATGTTATGAAACATGCATGTCTTCTTTGAAAAACAAGATCTAAGGTTTAAGTGTAAGGCAGGTTGCTTGATCTACAGATGTCTTTAGTGTACTATTCATTGTAAATTGTGACCTAACTAAAACTGAATGGCTTTGAAAATTTTTGTAATGCCAAGGAGGGATTGTTAAGATGGTAGATTTTGAAAGTGAAGCACAAAAGCTTGAGTTCATACTTGATCATCAGCATAATACGAAATCTATGAGGAAGGGAATATCTGATAAGTTGGAAAATTATAAGTTTATGTACGCATCCAAGTGAAACAACATTTGCTTAGAGAGATTTAATGTTTTATGTGTGACTTGGAACCAAAGTTTAAAACAACTTGACGAAGTCATTGTGTGGCGATTTGATAGGCCTTTACATAAATTGAGATTCTGGAATTGGATTTCCTTCTTTGAGGTTAAAGTACGAGATTTTTGATTTCCATGAATTATGTAACAAACTGTTGTTAGGTGATAAAGTTATATTGTTGTGAATCTTGCGTCTTTTATTTGTCTGTTTAGTAAGCTAAAAGGTTTTCAGTTTTAAATTTAAAATCATTTCATGTCAAATGTAGGTTATATTGACAGACCTACTTAGCTTTAGTTTCTTGATTTTTCTCTAATTTATTTTGGCCTTACCCAGCGCAGTTTAAAAGATGGCAGATGGTGAGGACATTCAGCCACTTGTCTGTGACAATGGAACGGGAATGGTCAAGGTAATCATCCAAATGTAGCTATATTCCATTACAGAAGTTTTTCCAAAAACAAGTTTGTTCAAAAACTTCTCTTCATTTCTGAAAAATTAACAAATCGAGTATTGATCGTGATTATTTGCCTTAGGCTGGATTCGCCGGAGATGATGCTCCACGAGCTGTCTTCCCAAGTATTGTTGGCCGTCCTCGTCACACTGGTGTCATGGTCGGCATGGGACAGAAAGATGCTTATGTTGGAGATGAAGCTCAATCCAAGCGTGGTATTCTCACTCTGAAGTACCCTATTGAACACGGTATTGTGAGCAACTGGGATGACATGGAGAAGATATGGCATCACACCTTCTACAATGAGCTCCGTGTGGCTCCTGAGGAGCACCCTGTTCTTCTGACTGAAGCTCCTCTCAATCCTAAGGCTAATCGTGAGAAGATGACCCAGATCATGTTTGAGACTTTTAACACCCCTGCCATGTACGTCGCTATCCAGGCTGTTCTTTCCCTATATGCCAGTGGTCGTACCACAGGTAAGCTCCCAGATTATGCTCTTAAATTCAGTTTCGTTCTAATTGAAGATTCCTAACATCCGCCTTCTCTCCTAAGGCTTAAATAATAATTTTTGCTAATCTAGAATATGTTGTCACTTCTATTATGAATTCTCCAGAATTGGTTCACCTTCAATTCATTATACAGTTAATGAAATATGTTTGTATGTCCAAGATTGCCCCCAATTCCAAAGGAAGAGTGATAAACTAATTTCAATAAGATGTAACAGAAGTTCTTGTGTACACTAGGTGTATCGTATACACCAACTTCTTGGACATGATTTTTTGCTTGAAAGAGGATTAACCTCTCAAAGTCACCCTTAAAGCATGAAAGTCATGCCTAAAGTTGGAGTATCAAATTCTTGTTTTTGAAGGGTTGTAACTATTATTACTACCCAATGTCTGAAGGCTCCCGCTAAGGCCCAAGTTCTCAATCAGTTTGTCCTCCTTATGTCCTACCATTTCCCATTTGGAATATTTCATGATGAGTTTTTTTTTTTTTGACAATCCATCCATACAGGTATTGTGTTGGACTCTGGTGATGGTGTCAGCCACACTGTCCCCATCTATGAAGGGTACGCCCTCCCACATGCTATCCTCCGTCTTGACCTTGCTGGACGTGACCTCACCGACTATCTAATGAAAATCCTCACTGAACGGGGTTACTCCTTCACCACCTCAGCTGAGCGTGAAATCGTGAGGGACATGAAGGAAAAGCTAGCCTACATCGCCCTCGACTATGAACAAGAGATTGAGACCGCCAAAACCAGCTCCGCAGTCGAGAAGAGCTACGAGCTGCCGGATGGACAGGTCATCACTATCGGAGGGGAGAGGTTCCGTTGTCCAGAGGTTCTCTTCCAGCCATCCTTCATCGGGATGGAAGCAGCGGGTATTCATGAGACTACATACAATTCTATCATGAAGTGTGATGTGGATATTAGGAAGGACCTCTACGGTAACATTGTCCTCAGTGGTGGTACTACTATGTTCCCGGGTATTGCTGATAGGATGAGCAAGGAAATCACTGCCCTAGCTCCCAGCAGCATGAAGATTAAGGTAGTTGCTCCGCCAGAGAGGAAATACAGTGTCTGGATTGGAGGATCCATCTTGGCGTCCCTCAGTACATTCCAGCAGGTTCGTCTCTATGTGACATTGAATTGCTTGCTATATGATCACATTTTGGGAATTTCACACCTTTGACACTTTTCTCATCATACATGATCAATTTAAAAGTTTGGCAACCCCGTTATCATTTTCTGTATCCGCGATAAAATATTTAAACTTTTCGCTACCATGTTATTGTTCTTATGTGCGACATTATCACAACCTTCAATCATTTTGCTACGAATCATTGTTGTTTTACATCATAAATGATCACAACTTTTAATGTTGGCAACTCATCACCCTCTTTTGCACCTGATTTGATCACAATTTTTTTGGTTCATGACATCATCACAATATAAGATCTTTGGAACCCATCACTATTCCACTTACCGAATATGAAACTTGAAACTCTTCGCTGTCTTCACTACCTTTCGCCTCTTTCACCAAAACTAAATGTTCAGCGCTTGCTTAATTGCAGATGTGGATTGCAAAGGCTGAGTACGACGAGTCTGGACCATCAATTGTCCACAGAAAGTGCTTCTAAGTTTTTCTCTGACGAAACAGGGTCAAAAGTTTTCAGGAATCCTCTTGGTTGAAGACCTGTCGTGAGCTGTTGCGTACAGAAAGATGGTCTCGTTCTTTCAAATTTTTTTATTTTTCCATTTATTTTCGCTTTGCTTCTCCCATTGTAATGACGACCATGAGAAGGTGGGGAGTGGTTCAAGTATTGCTGAATTCTTTTCAAGTGAGCAAATTCATTTTTGAAATATAAATCATTCACTATCCAATTTCTTCAGCATTTGGTATCGAATAGTTTTGGCGGTCTGGGAAGAAATTATTTTCAAGAGACAAACCCTTTTATTGATCACATAATTGATGATTGGGTTTAGTCGTTTGCAGAGTCTTAATGGTGTTAATCGAATTTATCTAATTTCTGTTTTCGGTACGCAAAGATTGGACGCAGCCAAAATTAACTCAAGCTAACCCTAATCCCTTCTCAAACTACCTACACTAATCTAATCTGCACTGCAGCTCGACTACCTACAACACTATTCCAATCTGCACCCTGCGGCTCGCCTGCCAGTTACGATCTTCCAGCAACCTCTCCTCTCGTCGATGATGTTTATAATTAACCCTTTGATGACTCACGTTTTCACCCACCTATAAAGGTCAATAACTATTCAATAGATAATTGGCAACCACGTCGACTTCCCGCCGAGTTATGAATAAACTCACAATACTCACAGATTAATGTCTCATTTGCGCAAAAAGAGACAAAAGTCGGTGCAAACTTGTTAAAATTTAAATCTCTTGTATCACCCCAAACATTCATACTAATTAAGCTTTCGAAACAGGGTCCTGTTAATTACTAAAACAAGGATCGATTCATAACAACGCGTTTGGAGGACAAGTTGATTTGGACTCGGCTCCATATTAGAATCACATATAATCACCAGTAATTAGCTATTCATGTTCCATTCGAAATTGGAAATTCCGATTTTTTTTTTTGATTTCGGCAAAGGGTCGAGAAACACAACGTCACTGAAATGCGTGTTATTGACTTGAATATGCAGCGAACGATGGCTCAAGCCACCCAATGCCAATTGATATCTAAACAAATGTGTAGTAGTGTAAATTAAAGAGCACTTTTTAAAACAATTGTAGAGCTAGTATTTCATTTCTAATTTTCTATCCTTCTACCTAAAGATTAAATATCTTATTGTTTGGTACAAGTCCTACAGAAAAAATTTAATTTGATATTGTTCTCATACTGAAGCGGAAGGCATCTACGAGGCGACGGTTCTCCAATTGGCTCCGCACATTGCTTGCAGAAGTAAGCTAGTTGATGACGACAAGAATTTGAAGTTACTCAATTCTTAACAGGTCCAATAGCCAAGTCCTGATAAATCTTGAAGGGAGGGAGTGCTCCACCTAGTAGATTAATCTTGAAGTATAAGTGAGGGAGAGCTCCACCTAGTTAGTCATATACCAATCAAGCCTTACACGCAAATTTTCCACATGCCCGTCCGGTAACCAACAGACATGAGCACAAGCTCCCAAAGCATGTTGGGTATGCTTAATAAATTTACTTTTGATCCTGGAATCTCGGACCACGTTACTGAGATCTCGACCATTGGAATACCAAACCACTTGCATAGGTATACGAGCTCTACGTCAAAACACCACCTGCATAACAGTGTATTTGATGAATATTTCAAAAGAAAACCAATCTCATCCACCTTTTAATAGTAGAAATACGTGAACAAAGTACAACCACATCAGGATCCATGCTAAAACTCTAATTGTAACAAATTACCCCGAACCACCATCCACATGTCAAATTGAAGTTTCTCAACTTCTATTACCCGCCTATTATGGAAGCTTCAGACACATCAATCAAAAACGAGCACCAAAAAGACAAGAGCTCCAGGACGCCACTGCAAGCAGCCTTTCCCACCATCAAATAGTTCATTATGAATATGACAACACTCACAAACCAACGTAAACACTAACAAGTTTGTCAAGAGTTTAAACATCAACACAGACAAGCATAATGGCGAAATATGTGAACATAATTAAGGAGAAAATCCTACTCTCAAGAGTCATCATGCTTTACTAATGTAAATAAGTCGATAAAACTGAACATCATAGATTCAGCACAAGAATAGAAACCTCAGTTCACATCCATGTATATTATGTCATCAGAAGAATGGTCATAAGTTTTAATTACCTTTTCAAGCGGACATTTCTGAAAAGCTTCCGTGCAGCTGCCCTAGTGAACATCTTGAAACCACACTGTAAGCACACAAATAAAATAGTAAGAAACTAAAGCATTTTCAGTATTCCACTTCCCAAATTTTAGGCAAAAGAGAACCAGGTGTTGCTAGTTTGGAATAAACAAACTTGAAAGCAACCCCTGGCAGAGAAGAAGATACCTGGGTATCACGAATTCCAGGACCAGCAGCCAAGAGAACCACAAGATGGAATCCTTTCATCAAAAAGTTACGATACCGTTTTCTCTGAAGCAAAGGGGTAAAAACACGACCTATCAGTGATCTGTTGTGTTGGACAACTAAAAGGGCAGTAGCACATGAAGAACAGTACCGTTGCCAGAGCCTTCTCCTCAAGATGAGCACGAGAACCGAATGCAACAACGGGAATATCAGATAACCCCAAACTTGAATTACCACCAGCTGCATTGTCTACATGTAATCCCTTTCTAGCAACTGCACATATCTGATAGATAAAACATCAGTCCAATGCATTTATCAGTACGCATCTGTCGCCTTATCAGTCTTATTTTTATTTTCTCCCAAATCACAACATAACCTACTTAACAACACAAACAACACCAACCTGATTTTCAAGCTTCTCTAGGTCGTTAACCTTGGTTGCCCCATCGGCATCCAGCATGAGAAGCAATTCACCACGAGAATGGAGCATGCCCTGTTTAACAATGCTTTCACAGAAGTGAAGAGCTTCAATCAGTTATCACCATGCATATACTAGATTCACCTTGAAAGCATTCAGAGTAACATAAAAGTTGAAGCTGGAGAATAGTCAGAGTTGACTCACTTTTCGTATAGCTTCTCCCTTGCCATGATTTTTTCCTAGAAGGAGAACTCTCACTTTTTCCACCTTGTACTTCTTCACAAAATCAAATGCAACTCTTTTTGTACCATCATCACTCCCATCATCCACAATCACCACCTATCAAGGCAATACCAACATATGATCAGTAATGGATACTTCAGACTTTTGAAAGTATAATATTTACTGTCAACATCTAAATACAGTTAGGAACCTTAACAGTAAAGACAAGAGTACAATCAAGAAGTGTTTTTATTGAAGGGATGTTTGCCACATGTCCCCATAAACAACACAAGAAACTTATAAATTCTTCACTCTCCATAAGAAAAGATAAAATTATTATGCCTTCTTTATAACACTACGATTAACAATGCTTCACCATATATGGGTATAAATAGGTGAGCTAATCAGTACAGTTAGTTTTATGTTTGCCAGAACACTTAAAGAAGCTGTTGCCAGAGCCCCAATAAGCATGACTGCAGGAGTAGTCTGGTCTTTAAGCTCACTAACATATGTCAGAAAGCAACACATGTGTCATTAGAAACCAATATTATCTTCCATCAGTTTCTCACTTGACAGATACCATAAGCTCTAATCATGAAAACCACATATTTACGTAAATACTTAAGTTATTTCGCAACTTCAGTGACATGTGAAAATAACAGTTATCACCTCTACAACTAATGTCCACTGTTTGCAGAGGAGCCCATGGACTTGGTACTCATTGGCTTTGGATTAAAATTTACTGTAAAGTTGCACGGACTTGAAAAGCCTCTCTGTGAAATTTAACAGGGGTGAGGCTGTGTGCATCGCACCACCCTTACCTCACCTTTGGGCGGGAGATTGGATAATGTTAATATCAGTTTATTGATGTACCTCTTAAGTCTTAACACCAGAAATCGTTCCAATAGTAACTGAAAACAATTCGTAGCGCAGCACTATCTGCTTATACGCTAAGCATTCAAGCTTATGAATTATGATACAATGACTACAATATGGAATATTATGGTGAGTACATCTGTCCTAAGTTTATAATATTTCCAAGCTGATAGCTAATACCTCGAAGAGAGACATGAAAATAACAATAATAACAATAATCTAAGCTGCTAAAGTCATACCTCATAAGTAAATGATTTATCCTTCTCTACACGCTGTTGCAAATAGCTGAAAAGAATACCTGACATTAGTACACATAGATGAGACATTTAAGTGCTGAAATAATCTTAATGAATCAACTTACAATATGGCGTTCTTCAAGAAAAACAAACATAACCTTTTTTTCTTTGACAGGAACAACTACAGATTTTTGGTAGTGCTATAATTCATGTTAGTAAAAAGGTCCAAGATTGCCATTTTTGCTATACAGTTCATTTGACACAACTGTGAAGTATCTTATCAAACTCAATTACAGATGGCAACAAAATATCATTCCAAACCTTACTCATTGGTAATATGTCCAGTTACATAGCCAGGATTCACTCAAGTCCCAAATAAATGATGAGAGGACCTGAAACTTTCAATGAGTGGAACAAAAAGTTCAAGGTCTCAGGTCTAGAATTTTCCCAGACCTTGGGAGCCAGTCTAAAAAATATCCACAGCATAACCCATTACCTGAACTCCTGAATCTACACTGTTATTATATCTTGAGAAAACGACAAGATTTTCAGAATACATAAGGACAGATTTAAAGGAATCAAAAGCATGTAGATGCCATCAGCAAAAGCAAATGGGTGCAAAATGTATTCAAGGGCACAAAATATGCCATGCTTCTGGAAAAACTTACTTCATGGTTTCATCGAGTGCACTAGGAAGTCGATGTTCTTCATTGAATGCTGGAACTATCAGAGATATGTACTTCTCTGCAGGATCAAACAGGGAAGGGCATGGAACCTGAGGAATTGCTTCAAATAAAAAATGTCAATCTTCTGAGACCAACTTTCATCATGAGGAGTTAGATGAAATTATGTCCACTGAAGCAAATATGATGAGAACACGTATATCCTCTAACAGTATCTACAACTTGGCAAAACATATAATTGAATTACATGAGCAACACAAAGTAAAGAGACCCTGCTGCCAGGAATGAGTGCATCTAACCTCCAATGGTAAACCTTAGTAGTCCAATAATGCAGTTAAGAGAACTCGAATAACTTTCAATACTATTGAGAATGATCACACATACATTTTGAAGATGACAATCTAACAACTAAAATATATTCATAAACGTTGCATTAGTCAAACGCTAAATGTCGATTAAGAAGAATGAACATAAGTTTCTAGGTACCCTGAGTGGGTTTCAGCCTAGTCCAAGCTGATCCAGAGTCAGACCCAACACCATTATGGCTATGGAAGGATATCTCCATACTGCAAGTCTGCAACCTAACCAAACAAACTGATGAGCTCTGAGCCAGGACAGATCCTTAATGTTGAAGCCTCCAACGCTCAAGTCAGTATCCAATACAAATATAGTAGTAGTGATAAAGAGTGGGTAGTGGGTAGTGGTCACGCTCCAAAGTCCCTCCTGAAATAATCCCCTCATTTTGGTCCTAAAAGAAGTATTAGTCAATGGATTGATGAAGATAAAACGGCCTCAATCGGCCAGGTTACGAAGTCTAAAGAGTAGCCTGAGTGTCATGCATACATAAAGGGTGAGTGGTTTCCTCACAATTGTTAGTGACGGTTGGGCAAAACTGCAAGGTTTTCATCCACCCAGAATACATGTGCTGGTCCTACATCAATATCCTCGATGCTAAAACAAGATATATATACTGCGGTGATCAAACAAACAACCCTAAACCCCATGATCCTCAATATATCATACACGACAATCCTAAGTCCATCAACACCACCACGCAATCTCCTCTCACCTTAAAAGCATATTTGACTAATCTTATAGTGCAAGCATTTGTTACTTGTTGCACGACGAGATGCATTTTAACCTCCATTAACAACACATTTGCCTTCACATCCACTATTCCAAAATGATTCAAGCCCTAATTTGTTTTTCTGTAATGTTTTGACGAGGCCGGTACAATC
>ONZA01001410.1:3412-15930 GCA_900322205.1 Kewa caespitosa
TCCTTTAAATTTAGTCTAACCTAGTCCATTTTAATTCAAAAAAAAAAAAAAAGTCATATCAAACACCACCTAATTCATGGATTACAGGGTAACTTAGAATAGTGCCCCCCTAAACACTACAAAAGGCGTGAGCCGTGGGCTTAGAAGGAAAATACTGACCTGAACCTATAAGGCATGTGAGCAGCTTTCAGGGTTGTTCTGTAGAACGGTTCTTCAACGCTCAAGTTATTAAATACGAAGTGAAATAACCAAAGTTGTGGAGGAAGTGAGATATCTAAAGTTCTGAACGAAGTCATCAGATGCTCTAGAAGCTCTAGAGATGTAGAGGAATTATAGAAAATAAATGTGTGAATTGAATGATGTGATTTTGTCAGATATCTGAATCGGAGACTCCAATGGTCTCTATATAGGGTAGTCCCTTGAGATTCGTAAACCAAAGCAGAGTGACAAGCCTCGGCCCTCATTCGATGATGGACATGAATCCTAATATGACTGTTGGTGGAGGAATTGTCCTCCGACGAAGAAACAGAGGCCAATGATATAAGCTTGTGTACATCACATTAGTATGATACTCGACAAGTCGTTACTCACGTTGACAAGAGAACTTCAAATATTCAAAATATCATGCTCTTTTATGGCATCAAAAGAACTTTTAACCCCATTCTTTTTTCCTAGTGTCTCTCTTTTCTCTATTTCTTTTAACTCTACCACCCATTTGACTAATATATATCTATATATATGTAAAAGCGAACACCAATTTTACGTAATCAATCGATGGAAGATTATAAGCGAACGAGAAAGGTTGATGGTGGGCTAGTTTCACAGAGTATATTCTTCTCACCTGTGTTCGCGTCGAGGACAGCCCTGACAGGGATCAATGCACTAAGTATATGTATATGTATATGGGACGAGAGACAGAGACAATGTATAAGGAACAAGTACTTTGATTAATAGGGAATGTCAATACAATACACTGTAAGAGTTTCCAACGCTTAGTTTATTTTCCTACTAAGTTATCCAATGTCCTTGGCTTTGCTAGGGCACCCCTATTTATAGAGTGGCAGGGACAACCACCCCTGCCTGGGTGAAGGGACACGTGTCTGGCCGTATGCAAATCCTTTGTCTCTGGCCAATTGTTGCCTTGTAGAACACGTGTTCAATGTCTTCCTTGAACCGCCATCCTCTCAACTATTGTCCATGCGCCTGCCCACATAGACTTGGTAATCGTCGCGTCTATTCCCAGCAACCCTTGCCTCATCTTAGTAACCGTTGTGTCTCATGCACTGCCATGACATTCCAGCCAACCTTTGTGTCCTTTGTCTGGACCAGCATCCAGACAAACCACTGGGGAGTGTCATTCCACCCCAGCTGAGTGTCTTAGTCGACTTCCACCACCAAGACATATCTCCCATTGTGATCTATGTCTAGGCCTTGTTTTCCCTCGTCCGTTGCACCGGGATGTTTAGTTCAGCTCCTAGACATCATTAGTCATGCCTAGCACCCTTCATGTCCTTTGACCTACGATAAGGTCTCACGGTCTCCATCCTTTGTCCAGACAAGCACACACATGTTTGTCCACGGACATACGTTGTCTGTCATCATGCCCGTACTCAGACCATGCCAACGTTCCAACCATGATAGCATCCTGGCTAGTGTCAAGGTTAGGCCATCTGACCTAGTCCTTATGTCCACATGCAACCTTGTCTAAGCCATTTCCAGCGTTGTGGTGCAAAGTGCGCCCACACACAACCTAGTCCAACCGTAGGGACTTATAGGGGTCTTACAAACCACCCCTACCAGAAGAACTTGACGCTCTCGTCAAGTACTCCTGGATTTTGTCTTCACCACAACGTAGTATCACGCTCTCATGATGCTCCCGATGCTGGACAACCCTTCCAATGAATGAGGTACTCAATCCTCCGATTCTTTTTACTCTGACCAGCACCCTATGATCAAGGACGTCCTCCACGTCCTTGGTGAATTCCTTCCGAACCGTGGAAGGATTATGCTTCATCACCTGGTGCAATCTCTCCACGTCAACATTGTATGGTTTCAAGTAACTGACATGGAAGGTTGGATGAACCTTTAGTCTCTCTGGAAGATTAAGGCGGTAGGCCACCGCCCCCACCTTCTTCACCACTTCAAATGGACCATCGTAACGTTGAATAAGTGAATGTTGTGCCGATTTCCAACTGATCCTCTTCCAGATTTGGGGAGTAAGCTTCAACAACACTTTGTCTCCCACATTGAACTCCAAGGACCGTCTACCCTTGTTCGCATACTTTTTCATATGCCTCTGTGCCTTCTCGAGACTATCCCTCGCCTCTTTCAACCGTTCTTGCCAGTCTGCAGCAAATCTATGTGCCGCCAGACACCCAGAATCCTTGCTCTTCTTTACTATCTGATGAGGTGTCATGGGTTGCCAACCCATGGCCAACTCAAACGAACTGAACCCGGTTGAACTGCTCTTA
Organism: Kewa caespitosa; assembly: GCA_900322205.1. Lineage (NCBI taxonomy): Eukaryota > Viridiplantae > Streptophyta > Magnoliopsida > Caryophyllales > Kewaceae > Kewa > Kewa caespitosa. The sequence continues at coordinate 5,884 of ONZA01001410.1, forward strand.
TGGAGGTTGTAGGCAAACTGGGCAGTCTCAAGGAGATCTGTCCAATTCCTTTGGGACGTCGCTACATAGTGTCGCAAATATTCTTCCAGCAAGGCTTGATCCTCCTCTTCTACCCATCAATTTGAGGAATATTGGCAGTGGAGAATTTCAATTCCGACACCATCATATTGAATAGCACCATCCAGAATCTGCCCATGAACCTAGTGTCACGATCACTTACGATGTCTTGTGGCAATCCAAAATACTTTTCCACATAAGCATGGAACAGCCGAGCCGCCTCTTCAGCAGGGCATGCATTCAGAGCCGGAATGAAAACAACATACTTAGAGAAATGATCAACTACAACCATGACTGACCTTTGTCCTTTGACCTCTGGAAATCCCGAAATGAAGTCCATTGCACCGACACCCCCGGCTTTTCTGGCAAAGGAAGAGGTTGAAGTAGACCTACTTCCTTTCGATGTTCAATCTTGTCTTGCTTGCATATAAGACAAGACTTCACATATAGTTCCACTTCCTGCTCCATCTTCGGCCAATAGTAACTTCGTTCCAGCATAGACAATGTGCGCTCACGTCTCGGATGTCCGGCCCAACGTGAGTCGTGTACCTCTTCTCTCGTTGCGTCGTTTGCCCGCAGGAACAAACAACCGTTCTCCTCGAGCCATAAGGAGACCATCTTCCAGCCAATATCTTCTGCCTGAGCCATCCTCCACTTGTTGTCGTAGTCTTTGACACTCGACATCCTTGTCACATTCTTCTCGAACCCTAGAAGTAAAATTCGACTCCACCCGAGTTAGTGAAGCCACCAGGGATGCTATTGATTCTTGAGTATTCTGACTGATTGCATCTGGGACCAGGTCATGCCTTCCGAGTTTGTGTTCCCAAGTGAAGTCATATTCCTGGAGAAACTCCATCCATCTTGCTTGCTTCGAGGACATGTTTTCCTGAAACTAAAAATAAGTGTTTACGACGTTGTCTCTTTTGACAATGAACTTGGTACCTAGTAGATAATTGTCTCCAAATACGAAGACAATGAACAACATCGAGCATCTCCTTCTCATGTGTGCTATATCTCTCCTCAGCCGCCTTGAGATTTCGTCCCTCAAAAGCTATGGGATGTTTGTCTTGAACCAAGACTCCACCAATTGCACGTCCAGAAGCATCTGTATGCACCTCAAATGGCTTACCAAATTCTGGCAACTTCTGGACTGGTTAGCGTGACATCGCCTGTTTTAACGTGTCAAATACTTCTTGGAACTCCATAGACCAACCCCATTTCCTGCATTTCTTCAGTAAATCTGTGAGAGGAGCAACTTTATTCGAGTATCCTTAAATGAACTTGCGGTAGTAGTTTGCAAGCCCAAAGAAGGACCGAAGTTCGGGGACTGACTTAGGAGCTTCCCAATCCATGATCGCATGTACCTTCTTCTCGTCCAAACGAATAAGACCCTTGTTGATCCTATGTCCAAGGAATATAATCTCCCGCTGTGCAAATTCACATTTCTCCTTTTTCAAATACAACTCATGTTCCCGCAACTTAGAGAAACGAGTCTAAGATGATGTAGATGTTCTTCCAATGTTTTGGAGTACACTACAATATCATCTAAATACACCACACAAAAAGCATCTAAATAATCATACAACACATCGTTCATCAAATGGCAAAAATTAACCGGGGCATTGGTTAGGCCAAAAGGCATCACCAGAAATACAAACCATACCTAGTAACACATGTAGTTTTGGATTCGTCACCATCACGAATTCTAACCTACCAGTAGCTCGAACAAAGATCATGTTTGTAAAGTACGTCGCCTTTGACAGCCTGTCAAAGAGATCATCTGCCCTCGGGATAGGATACTTGTCTTTTACCGTCACCTTATTGAGTGCCTGATACTCCACGCACATTCGAAGCGACCCATTTGCCTTCTTTTGGAAAGTACTGGTGCACCGTATAGGGCCTTGGAAGGCTGGACGAATCCGGCATCCAATGGTTCATCCAACTGTTACCTCAATTCCGCTAGTTCTAATGGACCCATCCGATAAGGGGCCTTTACCGGGGCTCTAGCACTAGGCTTAAACTCAATAGCGTGATCAACTGCTCGCCTTGGAGGTAAGCGTCTCGGCAACTCTGGGGGCATCATATCTTTGAATTTCTCGAGGACAGGAATAACGGCATCAGGGACTTTGACAAGACAATTCGGCTTCATCTCTATCATCGCTGCAAGAAAAGTTGGTTCACATTTCTTGACACCTTTCTTCAATTGCATTGCCGACAACATTCCTGACCTTGTCCTTGGAGAGTCATCTGGCGGTATCGCCTAGACATAACCGGGACATTTCTCATCACTAAAAAACACCCCACCCAAGTGTGGCATCACAGTCGCCTTACCCTTCAAGAGGAACTCACTTCCAAGCACTACATCGTAGTCATCTATGTCCACTGACATAAGATCTATAGACCCGATCCAACTGCCTATACACAACATCACATTCTCCGCCATTCCAGCAACCTTAGATGCCGCCGAATTGACTGCCTTCATCGTTTGAGATGAAGGTCTCAAGTTGAAGCCCAACTTCTTCGCAAATGAATTCTTCATAAAGTTATGTGTTGCATCTGTGTCCACCATTGCTACCGATCATTACCATTCAAACTCATGGTAAAATACATCAAGCCATCGTGGGGTACACCCTTACCAATCATGGTATTCAAAAGCTGCATGGTATTGACTTTCGCCTCTTGTTCGGACTTAGAATTCGAAGCACTTCCATCTTCCTCGGTCGTACCCAGAATAGCCGCCAATTGCTATCTCTTAGGACAATTACGGGCAAGATGTGGACCTTTGCAGATGAAACAACTTTCTCCAGTTTGGGGTTTCTTGAAGGAAATAGTTGAATCCTTCGAACCCATATCCTGAAAAATCAGTTTTTGGCTTTGAATCTCCCTTCTAGAACGATTTTTTAGCCTTCTCAAATGAACGTTTCTTCCCCTTCCCTTTATCGTCATTGCCATCATTGTTCTGATTGTGGCTGATTTTGTAATCAACAAATGCCTCCGTTACAATGACGGTTGTATTCAAATCCGCAATCTTCTGTCTCCTTAGTTCAGATTGTGCTTAGTTCAGATTGTGCCAATGGTTTCAAGCCCGACATGAAATAAAGCAGTTTGTCCTCCTCGAACATGTTCTTCACTTCCAACAATAAAGACATGAACTCCTTTACATATTCACGGGGAGACCCCTTGTGTTTTAATTTGCGTAGTTTATCCCTAGCGACCCATGACGTGTTGTAAGGGAGAAACTGTAATCGAAGTTCACCTTTCTAGAGTTCCCTCGACACAATGGGGTTCACCGCATCACCAACATTATCCGTCGAATGTGCTTGCCACTATAGTTTTGCATCTCCATTTAAGAACATTGCAACAACATCAACCTTCTGGTTGTCTTTTACTTTTGAAACTTTGAAATAATGTTCCATGTCCCACAAGAAATTTTCAAGGACCCTCGCATCACGCGCACCCTCATAAGCCTTTGGATCAGGGATCTTCATGCGTCCACTATGATCACCATTGCCACCGTTGTTGACGGCTTGCTTCAGGCTTGCCATCTCGTCTAAAAGCGATTGAATCGAGTATCCACCATTTCTACTAGTAGAAGCAGGGGTACTTGGTGTATTCAGACGTTCAATCAGATTTCGCACCGAGTTACTTAGTTCTGTAACTTACGACGCAAGACCTATCAATGTAGTGACAACCGTAAAGTTCTCTGGGACTTCTGCCTCATTGCCAATGCCAAGGAAATTTTCTATACTTTTAATTCGCGTATTGTTCGTCTTTGTTGGAGGCGCCATATTGCTCTACCTGGCTCGGATACCACTTGTCATAGGGTAAATTCTTCTCACCTGTGTTCGCGTCAAGGATAACCCTAACCAGTGATCAATGCACTAAGTATATGTATATGGGACAAGAGACAGAGACAATGTATAAAGGCACAAGTATTTTGATTAATAGGAAATGTCAATACAATACATTGTAAGAGTTTCCAACACTTATATTTTCCTGCCAAATTATCCAATGTCCTTGGATTTTCCCGAACACCCCTATTATAAAGTGGCAAGGACAACCCCCCCGCCTGCGTGAAGGGACACATTTCTGGCCGCATGAAAATCCTTTGACTCTAGCTAACTGCTGCCTTATGGAACACATGTTCGATGTCTTCCTTGAACCCCCACCCTCTCAATCGTTGTCCATGTGCCTGCCCACGTGGACTTGGTAACCGTCGCACCTTTTCCCAGCAACCGTTGCCTCATCATAGTAACAGCTGTGTCTCATGCACTGCCATGACGTTCCAGCCAACCGTCGTGTCCTTTGTCTGGACCAACATTCAGAAAGGCCACTGGGGAGTGTCAGCCCACCCCAGCTGAGTGTCTTAGTCGACTTCCACCACCAAGACATATCTGCCATTGTGATCTATGTCTAGACCTTGTTTTCCCTCATCCGTTGCATCGGGATGTTTAGTTCATCTCCTAGACATCATTAGCCATGCGTAGAACCCTTCATTTCCTTGGACCTACCATAAGGTCTCAAGGTCCCCATCCTTTGTCCAGACAAGCACACACATGCTTGTCCTTGGACATACGTTTCCGGTCATCATGCCCTCACTCAGACCATGCCAGCGTCCTGGCTAGTGTCAAGGTCAAGCCACCTAACCTTGTCCTTATTGCCCACATGCAACCTTGTCTAAGTCATTTCCAAAGTTGTGGTGCAAGGTGCGCACACACACAACCCAGTCCCACCATAGGGACTTGTAGGGGTCTTACAGCTAGGCATCATTCCAAAAGAAACTAATTTGACTTGTCTCAAGTCCTATACAGAGTAAATTCTAACCCTATTTTTGACTGGTGTTTGTCTCCCCTTTAATGTCACGGCCATATTTGTCCATTAAAGAAATAAGTGCAAAGCTATCAAACCAGATACATAGTTGAATGTTTGATAGTTATTGCTTATTCTGGGATATATTGTTAATTTTTTATTGCTTATCGTGGATAACATTTATGGAAGCAAAGATCAACAGATGGCATAGGTCCTAAGGACAAGATTCTCCATGTAACTTTGGTGAGATGTAAGGGAGTTGGAACCAAAGTTGCTGGAATAATCTTGTTGTAACTTTACCAAAGTTGCAAGATGAGCTAGTCATATGAATACCTACCCTTGCAACTTTCTCCTTCTTCTCCAATGCCCATCATTTTTTTATTGTTTATTAAATTGCTTTTTCTCTCCTTAAAATTGTACACATTTAAAATAAAAGAATAAAAGAGTTGTGCCCAAGTTTAAATATAGTTGTAGATGATGAATGCTCATAATGCTTGATTTATTCGACGATAAGCGCTCGCATTTGGTTGTAAGTTGTGGCAACTTGCATGATTTTCACTTGATTTGGTTACGATCTTGTGAAACCATTACTACTCGGGTATGTTATGTTTTTCTTTATTTTTAGGTCATTTCCTAAGGATAGGAGGACATGGACATAGATGGGTATTGAAGTGGTTGAACGAGAACAAGATTGAAGCAAGAGATGCAACCAAACAATCGCGTTTACGCATGTGTTCACAATTTGGAAATAGTTTAGCATTTAGGCTATAGCTTTCACATACGAACTCCGATTGACCTAATTTAAAGTGATATGGAAAGCTAAGGGCTAAAACTTTCATGTTTTGCACCTTTTTCAAATTCTGAGCGTAAGAGGGTCCAAAACTGTCAAAGACATAAGCCCTGTCAAAATGCCCGATCGAGCACCATCAAGAGGGAATTTCCCCGGATCGGGCGGCCTAAAGAAAATCAAGACAGTGGCAAAAGTTGAATGCCTGATCGGGCGTCCCTCCAGTACAAAGACCACCCGATCGGGCCCCTATCCAAAACGGGCGCGGACCTTGTCTCCTAATCAGAGCCTTATGTGTATTATTTTAGGACTCCAATATAAACACTTCTATTAAGTTATTTTGGGTGATTCTATTTTAGTTTTTAGTTCACAGTAGTTTTATTTTACTCTTTACTTTGGAGAAGATTTAAGTTTTATTGTTGAAGATTATGAACATCAGTTTGAAGAACATCCTTTGATCAGTTTTGATTATTAATAAAGGTTTGGGTATTTTCTTTTATTCTCTATATCTTACTTGATCATGAGTTACAATAGTATTATTGTGATGTGTTGTTCAATCATGCGTGAGTAACTTCCTTATTCTTAGGATTGGGGGTAGCCCGATAATGATTATCTGATATAAAGGTTGGATCTTTATTATTGTTGTGAATGCTATATATTGCTTTTGATGAAATTTCTAGGGTTCTTAATGCTTATGAATTCCTTTATCGCGAATTTGCATGATGTAGATATTTGGTGAAAAATCGAGAGGTAAAATTAGAATATTGGAAAGCCTAAAAATTGATCTAGAGGTTAAATCACGAGAGTAGATAATTCTATTGAGACCGCTACATAACTACACAGACCTCAATGTGGATTACAATAACCATGAGAATGGGGGATTGGTTAGTTTGGATACACTGTTATACTTCGAGAGGAGATAATAGTTATCTTAGGATGATTGGTCTTTATTAGTATGTCACAGTAGTAATATGATCCGACCGTGTCAGTAATCGTTATTATGGTGAACCTTAATCCCAGACATCTTTAATACTTGATAATCATCATTGCTTTGAGATCTTTTGTTAATTTATTTAATTACATATAAATATTCATCCAACAATTCGTAGATTATTTAATTTAGTTTGTGAATAGAACAATCGTTAACACTAGTCCCTGTGGATTCGATGTTTTTACTACTTCGATAATCTCGTGCTATTTGCGAGGGTATCAAGTTTTTTGATAATGTGGAAGGTAAGATAAAGTTGCAAATGAGGTTTAACTTGGTGTGACATTCATAAAAGTATGTGTAGAGTTGTTGTAGGAATAACATTGCCCTTACAAAATGGAGTGAGATTGTATAAGTTCAAAACTTGTATAGAACGGGTTTACGGTACACCATTAAGTTTACAAGATTGTAAGAAAGTAGTAACATAGTTGCACGGATAATGTGCAAGATAAGATGGAGTTGCAAATGGGGTGTAAGTTGATGTGGCATGTATAAAAATCTGTGTAGAGTTGGAAGGGTGGTTCTAATAGAAGCACCTCCCAAAAGTGTTTTAACATGCCACATAGGAGAAGAGCCCACAATTTCAAGCAAGCATCCCTCCCAAGCAACCCCTCTCCAATAGCAAGCACTTTTTTTATGGTTTCCAACAATTTTTTATGTGGTCGACATGAACTACATACTTATCTTTTTTAATTGCAAGAACCGGTTCCTCCCCAAGCATCTCTCAAGCTATGAGCCCACTTCAAGCATCTCCCAATTATCTCACCCAATGACAAGCAACTTTAAAGCACCCCTCAAGAACCCCATTCAAGAACTTCATTAGAACCATCTTAAGTAAGCTGCATGAATAATCTTGCCCTTACAAAATGGAGTGAAATTGTATAAGTTCAAAACTTTTATTGAACGAGTTTACCGTACAACGTAGTAGTTTTTGTAAATAAAATGAATGATTACTCATCTCTATTTTACATTTGTTGCATTATAAAATGATTTTATACAAAACTAATTGATTATGTTATGGCTACCAACAAAATTTACATTAAGTATGTCAGACAAACTTATGTTGCTTGCTTTGGTGGACACAAAAAAGTTTGTGACATCATTGATAATTCTCATCTTTCCTTCTCAACTTTTGGTCCAAGACTCATTTCCTTTTATGGGAATGAAGTTGAAATGAATATGCGGTCTTAGCATGCATGCATAATTATAACAAGAAAGGTTATATAAGCCCTTAGCGTTAGGCTATTTGGTCATGTAGACCTTTGACATTTTAAAAATGTTATGTAGACCCTTGACATTCCATTTTAGACCATGTAAACACCTTTTAGTCAAAATTTAGGAGAGTGACTTACACTTTCTGTCAAACTATGCACATATAATAAAATGCACTTCACCATTTTATAATTCTCCTAGAACTCATTCAACTGGTGCTTAATATGATATATTTTAAGGTCCTACTAGACTTTGTTAGATTAAAATTAAATTAAAAGAAATGTTATTAGTACATTAGATACGCAAGGGAGGTGATAGTATATGGAAATATATGAGTAATATATGTAAATAGGAAAGCATTTTCCTAATAGTATTGCAACCTAACAAGGACTCTCGTGTACATAGTATATATATGAATGCTAGGCCTGATCCTCAACTCGGGTCAGTTTTTCAAACTAACGTGGTATCTGAGCCACTCTAAAACTCTTTTTCTTTTCTCTCTCCTCCCTTCTAACCCTATAACAAGCGCCGCTCTCCTTTCTTCTTCTACATGCCATCCATGGCCGGCGAAGTGTTACACGCAGAGGGTCAGGGACCTGCTCCTCCTGCTCCTCCTCCTCCTCCTCCTCCTTCACATACTCCTCTCCATCCCGCCTACTTCGTCTCAAACATTAAAACCCATATTCCCCATGTCCTTGATCTCAAAAACTCTTGTTACAAAGGATGGAGACGTCTTATGACTGTCACTGCCGGCACGTATTCGGTTTCTGGGCATCTCGACGGCACTTATGTACCTTCCAGCAAGGCCGACACAATTTGGCAAAGGCTAGAATTTCTGGTTCTTGGCTGGATATACTTTACTATGTCTCATGATATCTTTCATACTATTAGCGACGAAGATCAAACTACCCATCAGACCTGGAAAGCAATCGAAAACTTGCTCCGAAGCAACAAGATGGCACGCGCTGTTCATCTTGAAAAGGAATTCTCCTCACTGAAAAAGGGTTCCTCGTCCATTCATGAGTACTGTGCATCCCTTAAGGCTCTCGCCGACAAGCTTAAGGATGTAGACCACCCGAAGTCCGATCCCGCACTCGTTCTTCAATGTCTTCACGGTCTGCCCGAAGATTACGCTACATTGAAGACGATGATACCGCTGCAAACACCTCTGCCGGACTTCTTGACTCTTCATTCGCTGCTCAGTGTGGAAGAAACACGTCTCAAAGAAGAGGCGTCCTCCTCGACCGACTCTTCTACCGTTCTAGTCGCCACGCCGCAACACAACAATTCTCGTGGTGGTTTCAACAACTACCGAGGTGGCAATAACCAAGGAGGAGGTTGGTGTGGTGGTGGTCGAGGGGGTCGGCATCAAAACAACCGCGGTGGACGTGGTGGACGCAGAGGCACAGGTAACAACTACAACAACGGGGGCTATAATACACACTGGCGACAATAAGGAACCGGGTACGAGAATCAACCCTATGGCCAGCAACAAGGAAAAAACTCTTGGAACTCTTCTGCACCAGGTGTCCTCGGGCCTACTCCTCGTCCCCCGTCTCATTACGCGCAAGGGTTCGTTGCGGGCCAGCCTCAGTTCACGGCCCAGCAGCCTACATCAAACTGGAACCCGCCTAGCAGCACTATAGCCCCGGGACAGCAACAGTGGGGTGCCCCGATGGACCCCACGGCTCTTGTGAATGCCTTCGACAGCATGTCCTTGCGTGTTCCCTCAGAGGATTGGTACATGGACTCGGGTGCTAGTGCTCACATGACCAACAACCCAGGTAAACTCACGTCCATTTTTAGTCCAAGCAAAAATCCTATAAGCATGTAATTGTTGGTAACGGATCTTCTGTACCTGTGTCTCAAGTAGGAACGACACATTTCCCTACAAAAAGACAACCTCTTGCCCATTGTAATGTGCTAGTCACCCCAAACATTATTAAAAGACTTGTTTTTATTCGTCATAATAATTACTCTGTTGAATTTGACCCTCTTGGTTTCTATGTTAAGGATTTACAGACCAAGAATGAGATTCTCAGGTGCAGTTCGGGGGACCTCTATCCTTTCACTCCTCAACAAGGCCATTCAACATCCCATCCTCAAGCTCTTTCTGCTACTGCTCACTCATCTTCTCTTTGGCACCGTCGTCTAGGACATCCTGGAAGTCATACATTCAATTTACTTTTAGGCA
>ONZA01001414.1:1324-11924 GCA_900322205.1 Kewa caespitosa
CCGAATGAGACTTTTTGGGGCTGATNNNNCTTTTTGGAGCTGAATGGGCTTTTTTGGGGTTGAACGAGGCTTTTTGAGGCTTTTTGGGGTTGAATGGGGCTTTTTGGAAAATTATAATTGTATTATACATATAAATAAAGTATAAATTAGTTAAAAATAATAAAAATATACTCCCTCCGTCCCCCATTAATTGTCCAGTTTGACTTTTCACGGTCTCCAACACAACACTTTGACCGTTAATAACATCAAATATAGAAATATAAATATTATAAAAATGTGATATTATGAACGTACTAATCAAAATGAATCTCGTAATAGTATTTGTATCTTACAAATATTTATATTTTTTCATGAATTAGTGGTCAAAATTTTGAAAAGATTGACTCTAAAAGTCAATCTGGACAATTAATGGGGGACGGAGGGAGTAGTATCTAATAATAACATTTCTTTATAAAAATAGTGAAACTAATATTTGGTAATACCAACGACAACCTGTAAACACATTATTAAAATTAATATAATATATTATCATTATTGTTGTTATTATTATTAATATTACTATACATATTAGCATTTTTAAAAATTCTATTATTAATTTTTTTATCAACTAAAATTAAATATAAGTGTAAAAATTTAACCATCATATATGAATAGGTAATGTGCATAATTATTTCATTTGTACGTTACACCTCACAAGTACTTGCATTGGTTAGTAGCCTAATATTAATATACTACCATCTTATGCATCACGTTGTATAAAATAAATGTGTATTTTTTTTAGTATTAAAGAATAATAATAATAACAATAATAGTAGGAAATAACAACAACAATAATAATAAATAATAGTAATAATACTATTAATAATATTAACAACAACAACAATAACGACAATAATAATAATAACAAATTATTATGTACCTCAAAGTTGGATAGGAATAATAATAATAATAATAACTGTAATAAAGATAATAAATATATTGTAATTATTGATAAATATATATGAATAGTGATGGAATTATTGGGACTGAATGAGTCCTTTTGGCCAAAAAAAAAAACCCCAAAACAACATAGCCTTAAACCGTTAAACTCCAAGTTTATATCAATTGAAGGGACTATATAATGATTTCGGAAAGTGAAATGTCAATTTTAGGCTAGTTAGGGTTGACAAATGCTACAACACCACCTCTCATGTCTCAAATCAATGCCATACCCAATGGAAATCCCCTTTCTCTTCAGTGCTTCAGTCAGCCTTTACCCAAATTCAGTGGGTACTTACTACTTACTTCACACTTGCCCCCTTACATGACGTGATTCAGTTCTGTCCCTTTAAAAAATTTATATTTCCTTCCTTTCCATATTATAATTAATTAATAAAATATTTAAAATATCCAAAACCTGCAACCCTTTAATCAAATCAATTATTTTAATCTATCTAAAAACCCTAAACGAGGAAAGAAACGACTCACTGTAATAACGAAACTAATAAAACAAGATTCAATCCCAGCCGTCCACCTGTTAATCCAACGGTCGAGATCTCTCCTTATCACTCCCCTTTCTTTTCCCCCCTTTTTCCTCTCACTCTTATAACAACAACAAACAATCTCACAAACCTTTCTTCATTCTTCTTCAATGGCGAAAACCCTTGGATCTCTTTTCCCATCAAATTAGGGTTAGGGTTTCGAATCGAAAAGCTCAAAACCTTTGTTAGTGTTTTGTGTTTGTTATATGGAATGATGACGTCAGAAGTAGGTGTACGATCGATCGATTATGGGGACGATTTGGTTGGGAAGGAATTAGGGTTACTTTTAAGGGAAAGAGAGAGGGAAAGAGTAGGAGGTTTCGACATTTTCAGAAGTCCGTCGGCACCTCCGACTGTCGACGGCTCACTCTCCGCCGCCGCCGGAAACCTCTTTTCCGGCGAACTTTCCGGTGGTGGAGGTAAGAGAGAGATTACTGAAGAGGAACTTAGGTCTGATCCAGCTTACATTAACTACTACTACTCCAACGTTAATCTAAACCCTAGGTTACCCCCACCATTGTTGTCCAAAGAGGATTGGAGGTTCGCTCAAAGAGCCGGGACCGGGACTGGTCCCGGTCTCGGGGGGATTGGGGATAGGAGGAAGGTTAGTAGAGGAGATGAGTTCAGTAATGGGAATGGGAATGAGTATGTTGGGAATGGGAATGGGAATAATAACTCGTTGTTTTCGACACAGTCGGGTTTTAATGGAATGAAGGAGGAGAATGGCGGGGCTGGTGGGCAGTCCGAATGGAGCGGTGTCGGGTTGCCGGGGTTGGGGCTTGGGAGTAGGCAGAAGAGTATTGCGGAGATCATTCAGGTATATTGTTTTAATGGTGGATGTTGTTATGTTTGTGTATATGGAGTATTTTTGTATGTTATTGCAGTGTTTCAGTGATTGTGGTGTTTTTTGTTGTCATGCTTGAGAGTGATTGCGAGGCATGCTTGTGTGTTTTGAACATGATTTAATTAATTAGTTCAAGTTAGATTAATAAAGGATCTGACTTTTGGAATACTAGGGTGTTCCATTCAACATGATATGTATTTTATCCGTTAGTTTGGATATGCGAGATCTGAAATAGTCAAGAAGGAGCATGTCTTCGATGATGTAAAATGGTATATCCATATGTGGAGGGGATGGAGGGGTGGAGAAGGGGAGCTGATGGGCAAGTGATGAACTTTTTGTTGATTTGTGATTATGTTGGTGACTTGGTGCGAGAAGAGAATCGGGATAAGAATATGTTGTTTAATGGAGAGCTACATGTTTATTCGGAGATGTTGATCGTAGTGATGTATGTGTTGAATGCTGAATAGTTTTAGCTTTAAAGATGATGGTAACAGTTGTGATTTGCTAAGAATGGACTATTGATGGTGTGTAGTTTAACTAATGAGTGGGTTTTTCATGAGTTTACTGAAAACATTATGAGGGGGTGGCAGTTGTCGAGAACACAGCATTAGGGTTTGTTTTGTCTGATCTTTTTATGTTTTTGACTTTTTAATACTGTGAGTAGCATGCTTCGAATTGAATGGTTGATTCCTGCTATTGATTCTGTGATTTTCGCCCCGTGTAACAGGATGATTTGAATCATTCAACAACTACCTCAAGGATTCCTTCTCGTCCAGCTAGCCGCAATGCATTTGAGGAGAATATTGGAGCTTCTGAGGCTCAGTTTGCTCCTCTGTCTTCAACTGATGCATTACGCACTGGTGGAAATGTACAAGGTCTTTCGGGGCACCAAAACACTGGTGTTTCTGCTTCGCTTTCGTATGCTTCTGCTTTAGGTGGTTCCTTGTCTAGGAGCACCACCCCTGATCCTCAGCTCATAGCTAGAGCTCCCAGCCCTCGCATACCGACTGCTGGCGAAGGTAGGGTTAACTCTATGGACAAAAGGAGTGTCAATAGTCCAACTTCACTCCATGCCACCTCTAATGGCCCAAGTGCTGCGGCAGATCTTGTTGCTGCTCTGTCTGGAATGAATCTCTCTGCTGACTCGTCGATGGATGATGAGAAGCAAATGAGGCAGCAATATCAGCGTGGGATTGGTGATCACCAAAACCTCTTTAATCTCCATGGTGATCATAACCACATCAAACAGAACTCACACCTGGATGCTGCTGATTTCGGGCCTTTTCAGCACCAGCATGTTTCCCATCCAACAAAGGGATCATATATGGGAAAAGGCAATGGGGGTGGTATTGATCAAAACTACTACTTGAGGGCTGATGGATTAGTTGAGCATCACAAGCATGGTGGAGCTAATTCGCCTAATTTTCACAGTGTTGGTAGCCCAAGCTCAGCTATTCCAAATTATAGTCTTAGTGGGCACAGCATCAATCCCGCTTTGGCTTCAATGATGGCAGGGCAGCTTGGAAGTGGTGCTTTACCCCCATTATTTGAAAATGCTGCTGCTTCAGCCATCGGTGTGGGTGGGATGGACTCGAGAACATTGGGAGGAAATGTGTCTTCGAGGGCGAACTTGATGGCTGCGGCCGCTGAGCTGCAAGGCTTGAGTAGAGGGGGAAGTCACTCTGCAGGGAGTGGTCTTCAGGTATCTCAGATGGACCCCTTGTATCTCCACTATTTAACTTCAACTGATTATACGGCTGCCCAGCTCGCAGCTCTGAATGACCCTTCCATGGATGGGGGGAATTCTTACATGGATTTGCTAGCAATCCAAAAAGCTTATTTGGGGTCATTGCTTTCACCCCAGAAATCAGACTGTGGTCGGCCTTACCTTGGTAAATCTGCGGGACTGAATCACGGTTATTATGGTAATCCAGCATATGGTATTGGCACTGGGTATGGCGGAAATCCTTTAGTGAATTCACTTCTTCCCAACTCTCCTGGTAGCCCCCTGAGACATGCTGATAGGAATATGAGGCTGCCTTCTGGAATGAGGAACTTAGCTGCAGGCGTCATGGGAACTTGGCGCTCAGAAGCTGGTGGCTTCATGGAGCAAAGTTTTGGATCTTCACTGCTTGATGAATTCAAAAGCAATAAGACTAAATGCTTTGAGCTCGCAGAAATTGCTGGTCATGTTGTTGATTTCAGGTATGCTTTTTATCAATATTGTCTCTTACATCATGTGAACATTCTTTCAGTGTTTGATTTATTGAACTTGAGTTTGCAGTGCGGATCAATATGGGAGTCGCTTCATTCAACAGAAACTTGAAACAGCCACAACAGAGGAGAAGAACATGGTTTTCCATGAAATTATTCCGCAAGCATTGACCCTGATGACAGATGTATTTGGTAACTATGTGATCCAAAAGGTCGATCTCTCTCTAGTTGGTATTATTGATAATGTATCGAGAAAAAACATGTACAATCTGGTGATGTCTATATTGGCTTTAATTTCCTTATTTTTTTTTGATAGTTTTTCGAGCATGGAACAGCATCTCAAATCAGAGAACTGGCTGATAAGCTTACTGGGCATGTGCTGACACTTAGCCTTCAAATGTATGGCTGTCGAGTAATCCAGAAGGTAAAGCTCTAGCGATCCACCTTTCTACTAATGTCCTTGTTTTTCTTTTTCCTCTTTTCCTTTTTTAATCAGTATTCCCAAAGTATTTTGTATAGATTACAATGCTCTTTTCTCTGGACTCCTCTGTGCCTGAGATCCCTTGAAACTATTTTGCCTCCAAATACTCCCACTGTCAGAAATTTATGGCTCTGAAATGCACTTTATTCTGTTGTAATTTATGCTGGTAGAAGAATGCTGCTCTGCCTTTTTTTCCTTTTCTTTTCTTTTCTTTCTTTAGTTAATGGTATATTGTCTCGTCCCACTAAAAGTTATACTGTCAGCATACCCTGCGTAAGTAGTAACATAACGTAAGGCTGGTTAAGAAGGTTTGTGAAGTGTGATAGTGATGTTCTGATTCTGATGTTGCTTGTTCTCAATTAATAGGCCATTGAAGTTGTTGATCTGGACCAGCAGAAGAAGATGGTTGTTGAACTAGATGGTAATATTATGCGCTGTGTTCGTGACCAAAATGGAAATCATGTTATTCAGAAGTGCATTGAATGCATACCTGAAGACGCTATCCAGTTTATCATATCTACCTTTTATGACCAAGTTGTGACATTGTCAACCCACCCGTATGGGTGTCGTGTTATTCAGGTCAAACAGACTCTCAACTTTTAGACTTAGTTTGGTTTGAAATTTACTCATTCGAATGGGAGATGAACAAGTCAATACTTAAGTAATTGGTGTACGTTGCTTGAACAGAGAGTTCTGGAGCATTGCCATGATCCGACAACCCAGCGTATAGTTATGGATGAAATTATGCAGTCTGTTTCCATGTTGGCTCAGGACCAGTATGGAAATTATGTTGTCCAGGTTTGTTGCGCTCTTTTGTTCTTATTTGTAATGAACATGGTGTATCATTTCGCGGATCTCCTATTCAAGTCTGATTATGTACCCTTAATGCCAATTTTGTGCAGTTGGCTTGAATGCAAAATGCAAAGTTCTGTGATGCTTGTATGTGGTGACTGGTCATGGATTGATCACTTGATTGCTTCCTTAAGCTATGTGTGCATCTAAGAATTCTTTGTGAGCTAAGCACTGTACAGTACCAAATGATGGTATTTGTTGTGTGTTTACTGTTTTACTCTGATGCCTGAGCTGTTGCTTCATACACTGTAGTAATCTATAATTTTTGCACATTTTCATTGGACGATGCTTTTAACTTTTTGAGTGATTTACAGCATGTACTTGAGCATGGAAAGCCACACGAGCGATCTGCTATTATTTGCAAACTGACTGGGAAGATAGTTCAAATGAGCCAGCAGAAGTTTGCGTCTAATGTGATAGAGAAATGTCTTGCTTTTGGGGATGTGACAGAGCGTCGCAACATGGTGAATGAAATGCTCGGAGCTACTGATGAAAATGAGCCTCTTCAGGTTCATTTACTCTCTATCCATTTCATTTATGACGAACATTTATATTGTTATAATCCGTTGGTTATGGTTTCCTCCACATGTTTGCACTAACATCTATTTAGATCGTCATCATCAAGGCATTGGTTTATCATCAGTAGCTTAGGGTTTCAATGTTCAAAGTACTAGAAAATTGTATGTAATTAATAGTTTCAGAAAACACTGCTATACCATAGTATGTCATTGTCGTAGTAAACAAGTGCCTCTCACTAGGCTCGTACCTATGCTGGGGGTGGGTGGATGAGGTTTATTTGACTTTACCCTTGCGTTTAGGTTCAGCGATACCTCATCTCCCCGACACTCTCAGAAGTTATAGAAATACAAAAGGATAAAACTTGTCTCTTTAGTTTTAATTGGCCCATTCGGTGCTCGGCGTAGACGCCTTACAGTTTCTGATTTTTATGTTTTTTTGGATGAGAGATTTCACTGCCCAATACCACTTGACATTTATGCTCAATTGGAGAAAGAGCAGAAGGGGAAGTGACTCTTTCTTGAGTCTGTAGACCAACAAACTCATCTACGAGTTAATCTTTAACTGCAAGAAACACAGTAAACCTGGACAATCAGGTATGTGCACCATAGACATGTAGATAACTGGGGTGGTTTGGAGTGCATCTACTGTATGCTAAGTGTGCAGGGCACGTATGTTGTCACATGTCAATCCTTCCTGAAGTAGCTAAATCTATAAGCTTGTGCTGTGATAACAAGGTTGTGCTGTGATAACAGCATGTTACCATGTGTCGCAGCATTAGCGTGGTTGTGCTATGTGGGCCAGATTGCTGACCAGACAATGAGACTATCCAGTTGATTGATGTGGTTTATCCGGTAAGGTTATGCCTCCAATGTTGGAGCTCCTATCCACATAGCACAAGCAGGTGTAGGCCTTTGCCTCTCCTAGTTTTTAGCAAGCCTTGGCTACAGCTCACTCCGTTTCATTTCTTTTTACTTTCATGTGCTACTTGATAATATTAGATTTGAACTTTGCATGTCTTTTCTGTTTTCTTCTCCCTCTTTACCAACGCCTTAGAACTTTCTTTAACATGTCAAGAGAGTACAGTTGTCCAACTTGTTTTTGTCAAGTTGTTGATTGCTTCTGTTATCCAGGTGATGATGAAAGACCAGTTTGCAAACTACGTTGTACAGAAAGTGCTGGAAACTTGTGATGACCAGCAACTAGAAGTGATTCTCTCACGAATAAAGAATCATCTGAATGCGCTTAAGAAGTATACATACGGAAAGCACATCGTTGCTCGTGTAGAAAAACTTGTTGCTGCTGGAGGTAAAGAATCACTTATTTAGTTACTGATTGCCTCCATCATTCTGCAATGATGTCTTATGTGTCACACTTGTTATTGATTGTCTTCTTTTTTGTTTTTGCAGAAAGGAGAATCAGTTTGCAGACTCCCTACCCGGCTCCACTGGCATAGAAAGAAAGGTGTTGTACAGCTAACTGAGGCTAGTTCGAGTGCGGCTCTCTGCCTTTTGTTTCCTCTTTTCTGATGCCTGTTTATGGCTCCTGTCTATTTTTATTTAGGTTGGATGAGAGCTGAATTAAGAATAAAGGTTTGTTGGTTGTACTTGTAAACCTGTAAATTTGTAGTAGTTTTGGAGGATATATATATATATATACCTAGAAGAAGCCAGGTTAGTTTGAGGCTCAAATGGTACAAAATTACCAGATGCCCCCTCGCCGCCCCCTTGAAGAGGAGACTATAACTCACTGTACAAGTTTCTCAAGGGTGTGTATAGAGAGAGAAATGTGGAGGTAGTAATATTTGTGACTGTTGTGACTGTACAGATCGTTGCTAGCTGTGGAGGAGAGAAGAGCCTTTGATGTTTAAGAGTTGAGGCCATAAGTTTTTCTTTTACGTGTAATGGATGGATAAATTTCCCTTCTTTATGAAGAACAATTTTCTCATACCATTTGAGCTTTCATGTTTTGTTGGTTATTTATGTGTTGTTGATTGCTTCATGCTACCAATTTTTGTTTTGACATAATACAGTCGATACAGGTAAATGTGATAAATCATTGGTATTGTAAAGAGTGATTTTTGTCTGTTTTGTTACACCCATCTCACTCTGAGTTGGAGGTGCATGACTGGCTTATGAACCGTGTGTGTATCTGTTTGTGTTTTTGTATAGAAATGATGTTTGTAATGTGCGGATAACTTCACACTGGGTATGTTCGGAATGCGTGGATGACTTACCTTGTTCCTGATTCCCGGTAAGTCTATTATATGGAAGCGTTACACCTTTGAGTATGTTCAGTAAATCATACGATCCTTGATGAGAGAGCAACCGTTGTCTGTAAAATGAGGATAAATTGCCCAAAGGTCCAACGAGGTCATTGTAACCGGCAAAACTAGGGCAATGTTCAGCATCCGAGTCCGTATAATGCACTTTCAAAAGGATTAGAAACCTCATCTCCTCTATTCCTTCTAAAACACAAGGTATTCTGGTAATCAGGTTGCCCGAACGTTTGTACTCTCAATTTCTGTTCTTGTGGCAGAAACAACTACAAGAAACAGTGTTCACAAGACTTCTGTTTGGACTTAATTAGCTACATGTTGAAAGTGATAATCTTATGGTGATCCAACCTGTTGGGTTTGGTGTGTGGAGGGGGGAGGGGGGTGGTTGGCATGTTACAATTCGTAATACTAATAATCAATGATCCTTTGTAATCTCGTGTATCAACCACTAGATCAATACCTCATTGGCATTCCCTTGAAAACTTTGATGGCATTCCGTAAGAAGATAGTTTGTGAGTCACAGGAGGAGTGCTGTTGAAGGCACATTTGTTTATTTATTTTTGTAAAATTGTTGAGGTTGGTTTGCTGTAGTCTATACATGCATATATCGTGAATTGATTGAAAAGTTTTAAGTTTTACATTTTCAAGTAATAGTTTACTTAAAAAAATAGAAAAAATGGCGTATAGCTAATCAATGTGATAAGAACTGAAATCAATATGAGTGGTTGAACCAACATGGTGTTTGTGTCATTGTGTGGAACCCCCTCACCACATTAAGTACCAAGTGTTTAGAGAAGTATCTTTTTAGATGGGAATAATCTTGTATATCGAAAGTGAATCCCTACATGAAATTGCACAAACTTGTGAACACGGAACATAGAACACTAATTGGAATTTGAGACAATGCAAACTAAACCAAAATGTTATCGAATTAAAAAGTAAAAATAATTTATTAAGAGTATGGTCGAATTAAACTTTGACGATTGTGAATATTAGTACTTTAAATAGGACTCATTCACCTTCACAATATGCATTATAAATGCCTATTTATAATTAATATTATCATTAATATAGTTTGTGGTATCATAAATCACATATGCAATATGAAGTCTATTTATAGACGAAACAAAATATAACTGTTAATATTTCTTTTATAATTTTTTTTTGTTATAGTTGTAGTTGTTGGAAATAAAAAATCAGATTCTTTTACCTGACCTCACGTTACGTGTTCCAAGCCCGTTTGCGCACCCTTGTAACAAAACTCCCAAAAAAAATCTCCCAGAGAAGTTTTAGAGACTTGGATCACTTGTGATTTTTATTATGATTCTCCATGGTGGAATTTTTATGGAATCCAAGGTATGGTGACTCATTATTGTGAGTCACCATTGTACTTGCCCTTAAAGTACTTAGCGTAAATAATATAATAGAAAAACAAAATTCACTAAATGAAAGATATGAAGCTAATCATGTGTAAATAAATGCACCTTCATCGTATCATATTCTCACTTTTGAAGTAACGCCTACATTTCTTTTTGTATTTCGCAACAAACAATAATTTTCTTTTCCGTAATTATTTCCAACTACCCAAAAATCTAAAATTAAACACATTTTATCTTAACATGGTAACATCTTTTAAGCTTCCCTCTCATTAGGTTAATTTCCATAATCGCAGATTTCTTTCCAAGTTACAAGAATTCAAGTCCCTCCCAACAATTGCTAGTAAGTTCATCACTAACATTCTCAATACAACTTACCTACACACTAGTATATAAAGGGCAGTGTGACCGGCTAATATTTTCCCAAAAGATCACCAATTATCACACAGCCTCAAATCAAATCCTAAATACTCTCACAAAAGTACAACTGTTGACTGTACTTTTCTCTCTTCACTTAGA
>ONZA01001418.1:2380-12441 GCA_900322205.1 Kewa caespitosa
TGGGTATTTTGGGAAGTCTGAAAAATGGACACCAAAAGTTGTAATTGCCTTCCTGACTTAATATATTACATAGATATTTGGATCACAGAGAAAGTACATTTACAAGTCAGTTTAATCAGTGGAAAATAACCTGCAGCTTAACGTGGAAAGTTTGCTTTTATGCTTATTTATTTAACAGCATTGTGGATTGTGTTCCCATTTTTATAATAGTCTCGCGATACTCGTGAATGAATATTTAAATGTACTACATGGTAGGACTCATATGTAAGCGGTACACTATATATAAGCAATGGCATTTGAGCTAGTTATCATCAACAAGCAAGTTCACAAATCTTATTTCCTCATAAAGGACAAGTTCCAAACATGTTGAATAATCACTTCAAGGTTATTGTTTTAGGCTTGATGCTGCTCACTGTATCAGGTTTCTTCTAATTTACACATCCATCCTTCTGTTCCTCTTTTCTTTCCTTTTCTTCTAATTTAGTATTGTAGTTATCATACATTACTTTCGGACTGGCCTCCAAGAAGTGCAGAGGCAGGAACAGTATTTAAAGTTGGCCATGAGGTATTGGCCTAGTGATTAAGATTAGGGGTGTGCAAAATCAGGTTTGGATCCTCATCTGTTACTTCTATACGGATACCCTAAAGTTTCAGTTCGGTGATAGTTCGATCCTAGCCCTAAATATAATTTGGATTATCCATCCGTTCGGATAAATATTAAAACCGGTTCATTTCGTTTTGGGTAGCGGATTTTCCATATCGTCTCNNNGAAATAAAAGTGTAAAAGGAAGAAAAATAAAAGTAAATCCAACCGAAAAGGTGCAATAAAATATTCACAACGACTTTCTCACTATTAGAAATCAAACAAAATACATATTTTATTGTTCCTAAATAAAATTCAAATATAACAGTATGACTTGGGATGAGTAATAAAAAAGAAAATAATAGAATTAGCTATACTTGATAATTAAACTTTTTAAAAATATTATTTTTAAACTAGTTCGGGTCGGGTAACTATTAGTCCGCAAAATTGCAACCCTAACACGAAGTCGAATTTTTACTTTTCTAAAAATTAAAAATCGTACAGTATATATATGTTTTGGCTACCTTATTTTTCGAATCAATTTTTTCGGATTTCGATTCGGATTTCAGTTTTTCGAGTTTTTTGCACACCCTAATTGAGACCAGGCATGTTAGATTCTTCCTCCCCTATCTATATATTTTCACTGCATTGTGACTTGTGAGGGTCCCATAGATAAGCTTGTCTAATATCAATCAAATGCACTCGAATACGAGTAGTATCTCTAATGATCTGATCAGACACAAATAGTCGTCATCAACTCGATACATATGTACTCATCAAAGCATACAAAAGTCTGATTAGAGAAAGGTGAGTTATATACAGTTTGAAAACATGCTCCCTCTTGAGAAGTTCGAACTACCACTCAACAAAGTATCTATGTATTTTACTAAAACATTTACGAGAATATTTGATTTTCAAATTGTGTTTCAACTGACCAGGGATATCCATTTAAAATCACTAACTTGTACCTACTAACCCGAATCCGTTATAGCAAACTTAACAGCTCTTCTGCATGATCTTTCAGCTCCGGCACATGGAAGGATGCCATCGATCACCACCAGCACCATCGCATCTCAGAATACCAATATACAAGAGCTGATGGAGGCACAACTGAAAGGATTGGCAGCAATAGAGGAAGCAGCTAAGAACGCTAATAATTTGTTCTATAAGCCCAAGGACGGATTGGTGAAGTCGAAAGAAGCCTCAGCTACAAGAGATGGAGATTCCGACTGTCTTCCACAATTTGCGGTCTGTAACCTTATCAACAATCAGTGTTGTTCTGGTATCTGTGTTCCCCTTTCTTTTCTCATCGGCGTATGCGCAGGACCTGAAAATTCTGCTTAGGCAGTCGGGCCAAGGTTTGATTCGAGTCCATTTTGGGGTGCATTGCTAAAAGTTCATTTTGTTTTAAATCTTTGTAACCAGGTCGAGTTTGATCTAGTCATGTTCTTATTGTCATGTACGTCAGCACTTGAAGTATCTCGCAATAACTTTGGTAAAGTTCATGTTTGAGTTGAGTTTCGTGTTCGGTACAGTCAATAAATCCAATATATATGACTTTTAAGTCGTTGTTGGATAACCTTTCTTTTATTTATTATTTCCGGCCTATGAAAATTCAAAGAGAAGATAGAATGAAGGTGAACGTTTAGTACTAACTATGCTTGAGAAATAACTTCCTCTATGACTTTTTGGTCAAAGTGAACCTCAAAATGATGAGATGTTAGGGATATATATCCATTGTTGCAAAGACTTAAAAATCAGAGACAACACAGAGATGTTGGAAATCGAATAATATTAAGCAAATGATCAATCCCTGAAACTTACAAGCACATGAAATTCTTTGTTGCACAAAATTTCAGGAACACTATTGCACAACAATTACAAGAACATAAATGCTACGTAGGAGCACTTTGCTTGTGCAGAACTTACTTGTAGTTATTTTATTGGTCATGCAAGAGTTTTGATAACCTAGTGATGTTCTTATAGGAAATTTCTTGGTACATAATATAGTGTGATTCTTATGAAAGCAAATAAATTGTTAAGTACTATGTGTAATCTATTGGTGTATGTCAGACGCAGATCACGTGGTTTGTATTAGGCTTTAGCATTGGATGTTCTAAAATCGCGACATAATTTTCAGTTGTTATATGAAATGGCGATGGGACTTTCCCTCACTGTTATGTGCGATTGTAATGGGATAACCCGTCATTGTTGTATGCAATCGCAACCTGATCCATTACAAGTCACAACTACACTACAACTGTCATCTTTAAGGATGGGGTGACCACGGGAAATCCCATACGAGAGAATCGTGACGGGAATCCCGTCCTTAATAGACATAGAGTTACGCTATTAACTAAGAATCCGAGAAAATATTGCAACCGTATATCCTATTTAAATTACTCTTCTCTCCAACTTCACACTTTGGAATGCACTCTCTATGATGGACATAAATGACGTTATAAAGCATAAAAGTCTTAATGACATTAAAAACACCAAGGCACCATTTCTAGCTCTGGTGTCTTCACAGTCTTGACTCGAGTACTGTGCAGTTTACTTGTCTTGTAGTCTTTGAAACCTTATCCTCATTCAAGCTATCCTAATTTGCTGTCAGCCTGTCACATTGCTAGAGCAATTTAGTTGTGGAGTAAGTTGTAGTCCAATTCAACACCAATGCACTAAGAAAATTCACCTGATGTACGTTAAGATGGCCTTAGGCCATCAAGTTCGAGTTTTCCATGTCCTTCAAGTGAAAAGATGTTGCGCTGCAGATATACCATTCGAGCAAGTAGACATGTATACTCTTTGCTTTGTGATCCAATTTTAAGGATAAAGAGTCGAGGATCCATTAGACCAGTGTTTGAAGCCTAGGTCATCCGAAAATAATACTACTCTTAGATAAAGTTCATGTTCTTTCTCTCATATGATGTTGTACATCTGTTGCGGAGAAGTTTTAGGGGCGGATTTCAAACCCTTGGCAACAACATAGTTCTGATTTTTCTTCAGAAAAAAAAAAAAGGTGAAAATGTGTACGGTAACGGAGGGAGTAGTAATATGCAGCTTAACGTGGAAAGTTTGCTTCTCTTTTATGGTATAATCGACCAGCATTACAGATTGTCTCCCTGTTTTTTAAATGGTAGGAATCATATGTAGGCAGTACACTATAAATAAGCAATGGCATTTAAACCAAGCAAGTTCACAAATAGTATTATTTTCCTCCTAAAGGACAAGTTCCAAACATGTTGAATCACTTCAAGGTCATCGTTTTAGGCTTGATGCTGCTCACCGTATCAGGTTTCTTCTAATTTGCATTCATCCTTCTGTTCCTTTTTCCTTTCCTTTTCTTCTAATTTGCATTCAGCATATATTATAACTATCATGCATTAGCATTACTTTGAGACCTCCTAGTGCAGGACAATGGAACAATAAACAAGTTTGTCCATGAGGTCTTGGCCTAGCAATTGAGATTGAGCATGTTAGATTTTCCGAGCCCCTCCTCTCAGTATATATTGTTTGTTTGTTTTTTTCTTTATTTATTTATTTTTCTTGATAACACAAGGCACAAGCTATGTCTAGCATGATCAAACATACTCATATACGGTGGTATCTCACATTTGATGAGACACAAATAGTCTTCATCAACTCAATACATGTGTACTAGTTATATACAGTTTGAAAACATGTATTTCTAAAGAAGTTGGTAAATACACCATTCACCAAAGTATCTATGTACTTTAGTTAAACATTTACGAGAATATTTGAATATGAAATTGTTGTCTCGACTGACCAAGAAAATTAAATTTAAATCACTAACTAGCTAG
Source organism: Kewa caespitosa (assembly GCA_900322205.1). Classification (NCBI taxonomy): domain Eukaryota; kingdom Viridiplantae; phylum Streptophyta; class Magnoliopsida; order Caryophyllales; family Kewaceae; genus Kewa; species Kewa caespitosa. The sequence goes on from ONZA01001418.1 coordinate 6,785, forward strand.
TACCTAGTACCTAGTACAGTACTTGTATATCAAACTTAAGTGCTCTATTACTGCATGATGTTTCAGCTCCAGCACAAGGAAGGATGCCGCCAATCACCGCCAGAACCATCGCATCCCAGAATATCATCATACAAGAATTGATGGAGGCACAACTGAAAGGAGTGGCAGCAATTGAGGAAGCTGCTAAGAACGCTAATAATTTGTTCTATAAGCCAAAGGATGGATTGGTGAAGTCGAAAGAAGTCTCAACAACAAAACATGACGATCCCGATGAGTGTCTTCCAGCAAGTGTTGTTCTGGTATCTGTAGTCCTGTTGCTGTTGGTATTTCTTTCATCGGCATATGCTTACGAGCTGGAAATTCTGCTTAGACAGTCGTGCCAAGGTTCGATTGGGCCCATTTCGGGTGTAATGCTAAAATTACGTTTTGTGGAACTCTTTGTAACCAGATTGAGTTCGGGTTGGTTAGTCATGTTCTTATTGTGTCATATCACCGCTTGAAATTTGCCACAATAACTTTGGTCAGGTTCATGTTTGAGTTGAGTTTCGTGTCTGGTCAATAAATCGGATGCATAGACATATGGTTTTTGAGTCGTTGGGATAACCCTTCTTTTGTTCCTTCTTTCCTGCCTATGGAAACTCAAACAGAGCCAAAAGAATGAATGTGAATGTTTAGTACTACCTTTGCTTGAGAAAAAACTTCCTATATGACATTTTTATGTCAAAGTGAGCCTCAAAATGATGAGATATTGGCGATATATATCCATTGTTGCAGTGTTAAAAATCAGAGACAAGACAGAGACTTTGGAAAGGGAATAATATTAAGCAAATGATCAATTCCTGAAACTTACAAGCACATGGAATTCTTTGTTACAAAAAAAATTACAGGAACATCAATGCACAAAAACAGAAGCATTACTATGAACGGAAGTTCTTCCAATTCAATAGAAACACACAAAAAAAAAATAAAAAAAAAATAAAATAAAAAAGAGAAGAAATTTAACTTCCCTTTCCCCTCATCCATTTGCATAGTTAAGGAAAAAGAAGGGTGGCCTAGAAAGTGTATAAGCAGCTTCCATCGTCGCTCCTTGCGGTTGGATCGAAGTTCTTTGCGTTCGGGTCAGTACAACCTTCAGGAACTAGAGGTAAATTTACTTGTTAGCGAAGAAAGAGCCTCTGTCGATGGCGTCCTTGTTAGCGTCACCGAGGGCAGCCTCGTTCAAGTACTTGTCGGCAAGTTGGACTCTCTTCACGTTCTCTTGTTCCTGGACGAGCATGTGGCCGTACTCCAAAAGCTTGTCCAAGGTCATCTTTGGCTGCTCGAATACGGGCGGTCCCTCGATGGAGTTCACAAGCCTCTTTCCGACATTGTCAACTCCGATGCCACCAATGAACTTCCTCACCTCGTCGTCGTACACTCTTGCCCTCAGGGCACCAAAGAAATCTACCATCGTAAACACAACAAACATTGTTCAGATCATGTTTTATTTCAACGGCAATAAAGTGTGCTTGTGGTTCTCATTGACTTGGCTTACCGATAGATTGGCCAGGGAAGGTGTCAACAAGCTTGACAATGTCCTCATCAGGAACGTTGTCAGTCTTGAAGATACCAGTAGCAACACCAATACGGTCCTCACGGGTGGGAGCCCAGTAGAACTTCTCCATACGACCATCACGGATGAGGGGAGCGTACAATGTGGAGAAATCGTTACCAGTGACAACAATGGGGACACGCTTGTTCTCCACCTTGTTGTACATACCAGGCAACTGCACGTTGGTCGGGTTGTCAGCAATGTTCATGAGGGTTGCGTTAACCATCTGGTTGTTGACAGTGTACTGTGTGGTTCCACCCATACGACCAGCACCAGCGTCAAGGTCGTTGATGAAGAGCACGCACATCTTCCCCTTGGCAATGATGTCGGATGCTTCACGGTAACGTTGACGGATAAGCTTGGCGGGTTCTCCTGCGTTTCCGGACTCGAGCTCTCCAGCACTCATCATGATCGGGCTGTTTCATTCATTCATCCAAACCGATATTAGACAACGCTCAAACTTTTTAAAGAATTCTGCAATTGACTGATGTACTGGTGTCCAAAGATAGTTATGAAAAGAGTAGGAACTCACGTAATGCCCATCTTGCGGAAGACAAGTTCACATTGGAAGGATTTACCCTGACCTTTGCCTCCCCAGATACCCAAGATGAGGGGAATCTATTTACAACATCCAACACACTTTAGTTTCATATATCAACCATTTTGAAGCTGAAAGACACAAAAATCAGCAATAATACAAGTAGAACCTTGATGTTGGGCAAGTCCAAGAAGTTCTTGGTGATGTGAACAACAAGCTTGTCCATGAAAGCTGGTGCAATGTACAAACCATCCAACTTGTTGTCCAAATCATACCTAAATTCATCACCAAACAACCAATCAGCTAAACCAAAAACCAACTACTACAGGCTAGCTCACTAGTAAATCAGTCGGTTAATCAGTTGCTTACTGTTTAAGGCCAGTGCTGACGTATTCGTAAGAGCTCATGACGGCGTAGTGGGTACCGGCGTCCTGGGGAGCCTGGAAGAGCGAGTCCACCATACCCTTTCCCCTGGTGATGTCCTGCTGGTCATCAGAAACATCGTATGCCAGACCGCCCCACCTGTCCTTGTTGGTCTGCTTTTCCTCCTCGTACTCGGAAACAACCCTCAAGCTTGTAACCTTTGATGGGTTTGCGAACTTTGCGGTTGTCTTCTTCAAGCTGGTTCCGAAGAAGGCTGAGCTTGGGACTGAGGCCCCAGAGCTAGAGCCATTAAGGCTCAGCTGCATCAGTTTACATGTCACATTAGTAAACATCAGCGACAATAACAGCCCAGTATGATCCTTGTTCCTTCATATGCATCCCCACACGTCATAAGTACTTTTTTTGTAAAGATCGTGGCAACCTTACAAAATTTTACGTCTTTTTTCAAAGGATAAAGTAGAAGATTGTGTTTTATTTCTTCTCACTAAATTAACTTGTGGGTTTTCTAGACTATAGTTAGGAGTAACTATATATTGTAGCAACTAAGTTCGAAAAAGGGTCTAAGCAAATAGGTGGTAGTGATGACTTCCATACGATTCCAGATGAATAAATTTGTTTGAAACATACTCCCTCCGTCCCAAAAAAAAGTTTACATTTTACTAAATAGAGTTAACCTAAAAAGAAGTTTACATTTTCTTATTTAGCAGTGAATCACATATGAAATGTTTAAAAACCCATTAGTGGGTACCATTTTCACAAACTTCCACATAAAGCGATGACATTTTAGTACTTTTACTCATTATTCTTAATCTTTATGCACAAAAGAAATGTAAACTTTATTTTGGAACAGAGGTAGTAAATCACTATTCAAACTCGAGCTACCAAAACCTGATCAAGATCATATAATGATAATTAACTCGATCGAGCTTTAGGGGTAAGACGAGTTTGATCATTGAAGCAAATAAGTCGGAGCTAGGTTTCATACTATTTGATCAAAAAGTAGCATTCTTATGTTACAACTTGAAATCTAGCATGCTAAAGTTTCAACAAATAAAACGAGTTTAAACAAGCTTGTTCAAGAACTTCGATTGATTGAATTATATATCACGAAACTAGTCGCTTCATATATAAATTAAAGCATGTACATACATAAATGAAATATGAAAAGCTAGCTTATAAGTTCTTAAACAAGCTACTTCCTAGACGCGTTTACACGAACTTCAAATAGCGAGGATACAAAATAAGTGTATCTACGTATGGCGGGGAAAGCAAAAGAGGACTTACGGGTGCCCTGTTGACGACTCCAACGGTTGAGATTGCGGCAGCCATGGGGTTCGGAGGAACTCGACGGCTGTGATCCGAGGACGGAGGAGGGGCGGGGCGAGTAAGGAGATAGAAAGGAGATGAGGTGCTTATGCTAATGTTATGTATGCTCTTTGATGATGAGATTTCCCGAGTTGTGAGAGTTGTGGAGGGAAGGCCCCTTTATTGCAACAAGCTATGAGACTTGTGTGGCACCAGGAATTTTTGTGACCCGTTAGAGGATTGGCTAGCTTTTGAATTCCTAACTGCCACACAATCAAGATTACCCTCTATGCCACGTGTCACTCTCCTGTTTGTTCTCTTTACTTGCATGTTCATGTCTTTGGTTTGGTCCCTTTGAGGCTGGAATTTTAGCTTCACTCCTCTCCACATGTATTTTTGTTTTTTTACGTGTATAAACCATGTCTACGACGTACATTCAAGGTACAAGGGTCTTGGAGGGATGACTTCATTGTGGTAAAGGGTGACTCTGTTATCTCAAATGGATGACTATATCAAAGGGTGACTATTTGGTCTAAGGGATGACTCTTTATCCATAGGTGAATCTTTGTATCTAAGGCATAACTCTATATCTAAGAGGGTGACTTTTTATGATGTACCCAGTAGACAGGTCTACACAATACCTACTATTATTATTAATTTTTTGCCGGTTTTCATTTCTTTTGCTTTTGTATGCATGGTTTAACCACAAACTGATGGTACGTTCTACAATGATCGAAATTGGCCTCATTTTCCCTTTCATTTTTTTGTCTTGTTTTTGCTCGTGTTGAAAGGGAAAAATTATCTCTACTAATAATACTTCATTTTTTTAGTTATCTTTTCTCTCATTCGCTCGTTCTCCTTCTTATCTTTTGTTCACAAAAGGATGCAACAGATAGGGAGTATTGTCACAATAATGTGGTCCTTTTCTGGTTTGAGTTTTACACCTTCTTTACCGTCCTTGTCAGCTTTCAATAATGGAAGAAATGAGTGTTGATCTACTCCATTGATTCTCCATCTTTCAAGATAGAGTTCCAAGATCAAAACAAATTCCTAGAATAGACATGCTTTGGCGGTTTTATAATTTTACTTCCAAGTTTAACAGATTCCTATACTGATTTTCTTAATACAAGACAACTTATTTATACAAGACGGCTCGTAGTATGGATGGTTTACAACTTTACAAGGATTAAATGTGGTTATTTTTAACTACTATTATTTCCTCGGTTCCATAATATTCTTCACATTTGCTTAGGATCAAAGTCTAAGGTGGATAAAGAGTAACTAAATATTCCCTACATGCCCTTTGTTTAGAGTGAAAGGAGAATGTTAGTTAGAGTAATTAATAAAGTGAGGACATTGTAGTAACTACATCATGAAAATAAAATCTACTAGNNNNTAGCACGGGCACGCTTTATAAATTATTCAAATCTTCTTCTATATATAATCTACGCATGGATATGTTTTAGAATTATTTTAAATTTTCCTCTAAATTTAGATGTTGAAAATAACAAAATCTCTCTAAATTTAAATTTATTCTCATATGACATTAATTTCTAAATTTATTTGTGTCATAAATTATAAAATAATAAAATTTACGTAAGGATGATGAATATGAATGATATAATATACATATACATTTTATTATTTCTTTTAAAAAAGTTTGTATGTGTGCAAGAATGAAACGAAAAGTACAAAATCATGATACATACATAAGCAAACATGCGTTTATGAATTGTAAAATCATAATTAAGTAAAAATCTAAAAATATTAGATTAATGGACGCAAAAAAAAAAAAAACAAAAAAAAAACAAAAAAAAACAAAAAAAAAAAAAAAACAAA
>ONZA01001428.1:1871-14153 GCA_900322205.1 Kewa caespitosa
GATCTTCATCTTCGATTGGGCCCAAATGCGAATGTGATATGGAGACCAAGTTACTTACTGTACACACAAATGGGCCATCTAAGGGAAAAAAAGTTCTATAGATGCCCTAATTGGATGGTAATGTGCAACAAATAATTGAACAATAATGTAAGGATTCTACACATATACCCTAATTACTTGTTTCTTTGAACAAAATTAATTCAATCTGGTGATTGTGGTTACTTTGTTTGGGAGCATGACATGGTGTATGCTGAAGTGGATCAATTGAGAATGGAAAATGATGAGATGAAGGCAATGTGTGCAGCAATGAAGGATGAAAAGAAAGCTCTGGAGGAGAAGATTGCCGAACTGAAAATGAAGAAGGCACAAATTGAAGATAAAGTCAAGTGTGCAGCAAATGCAGAAAAAGTTGCTATCGGAGCACTTAGATTGTCTTGGTTGTTTTTTGCCATTGTGTTTTTGTTTGGACTTGTAGGAAGTGAAAAAAGTGGGGGAAGGAATTGTGTTGTTTGTCTTTGTGGATGGACTTGTACTGTTTTGGCATGTATATGCATTATTGCTTTCAGTTGAATGACAAGAGAGGCTTGCTTTGTAGCAACTCTTACCTCAACAGAAGACAAGAAAATCAACACATGGTTCAATTACTATAACATCACCAAAGGCTCAGTTACACTAAGCAACATTAATCTAAAAAGCAACACAAGTTCTCTGGCTACTGATTCACTAACACAACAAGTGATTACACTAACACAATGCATCTACTGATTACTAAGTCACTAACACATCTAAAAACAAGCCAGACTTGAGCAACAAAACCCACTAACACACTAACACTTGAGCAACTACTGATTGTCAGTTGATGCAATTGAGGCTTGACTTGAGATAGCTGACCAATAGCTGTGGAAGTTTGGCTCCGATTAATAACCGGTTGTCCAAATCCAGTGATAAGAAAGGCAAATGTACCAGTTTGTCCACTTCTACCAGCTTGTCCAGTTCCTCTTCCTCTACCTCTGCCTCTCCCTCCACCTCCTCTTTGGTGGCCTTCACCTCCTCTTTTGTTGCCTCCACCTCTCCCTCTCCTTCAAGTTTGTCTGCTTGAAGGTTATGTCGTGAAGTCATGATGGGTAGTATCAGCTTAAAAGTTGACAGTTGTTGCCTTCTTTGGCCTCCCCCTTTGCCTTTTTGGTCTAGGTGCAAATTGTGGGTCATCCTTGTTTGGACATTTTCTCTTTGTGTGCTCACTGGACCTACACACACTGCATTTCAGCTCCATCCCATGCTTAGTGAGATTCCAAGGATTCTTTGGGTCATCTTGTGGATCCTTCCTCCTATTTTTTCTAGGTCTTCCTGTACCAATATTGATAGGAAGAGGTAGAAGAAGGAAGTCCATCAGAGGTCAATGTCTTTCACCCACACATGGTGCAATTGACCTAGTATAAGCTTTCATGTAGGCAGGCTTCTATAGCAGTCATCAACCAAAGTTTTTGCTTTGCCTCAAACAAAGAAAACACTTGCACATGCATGGTAGCATGGGATGCCTGTGAGGTCTCATTTCCTGCATGTACAAGTTTTTGCCTCTAAATCCACCATCATTTCATCAATTATGGTCTCATGGTTCCATTTCTTGGTCACATGACTCACTTGAATGATTGTATTTGTGGATGGCACCACCTGACAGTGTTTGGCCTCATTCTTTTCAACCTCCAACTTCTCTGCAATCTTTGGACATACATCATAGTCAGAAGCTTCTGCATCTTCCTTTTCAGCACCAATCTCTCCATGAGTGCCAACCTTATATCCTCAAGCATATAAATGTTGTGTTTTTCCCTAGCATTGATGATATACCCATTAAATGTCTCTGCCATATTGCTTACTATGACATTACATTTGGTATTAGTCTTCACAAAAGCTCTGCAAATTTAAATTTTAACAAAGGAATGCCTCAACAGCATCTGGATTGATGGCCTTCATTTTCTCAAATGCCTCATTGAATTCAGCTTCATTATATCCTCTTACAGCCTTCCAAAATAAAAACTTCATTTCATCTCCCTTGAAGCTCTTGTGCCAGTTTTGGAATATGTGTCTGGCACAATTCCTATGCTCAGCTTGTGGAAAGACTCCATCTACTGCATTAACTAGGCCCTACATGTGCATCACACTACATTCTAAAAAACAAGTACACAAATTCATACAAAAAAATGAGCAAGAGGTCAAGGTCTGAGATCTATACCTTTTGCTGGTCTGAGATCAAGGTCCACCCTTCACCATTTTTCCCATTCATGCATGTCTTTAGTAGGTTCAAAAACCATGTCCATGACTTATTAGTCTCTTCCTCCACTACTGCCTATGCCACAGGGTACATCTGGCCATTAACATCAAATCCTACAGCACTAAGTAACATACCACCTAGAAATGTCTTCAAGAAGCACCCATCTAGACATAATGCCCTCTTACAACCATCCAACAAACCATCTCTCAACCCATGAAAGCAACAAAACATTCTCTGAAAAAAAAGGTGGCCCATCATTGCCTTCTTCATTGGGGATGATGGCAATTTCAAACCAATTCTTTGGATTTGCCTTCCTAAGAACCTCAACATATCTGCCAAGCTTGTTATGATGGTCCTTCATACTACCATGAAGCTTTTTATGTGTTGCAGCCTTGATCTTGTACGCCCTGTTTCTTGTTATTGTACCCTAAACTTCTGTTGCACTGCTTTGCTTATATCCGTGGCTGACTAATAAGGTTTCTCTTTGAAAACTTCCAAAAATTCATTTGTAATCCAATTAGTCTTAAGCTGCATGTTTGACTTCGTACACCAATTGAACTTGTGTGTATTTATTGCTTTCTTGACAATAAAAGTGTCCCTCTTAGACTCCTAGGGAGCATACAGATAGAATGGACAGCCAGAAACACACTTCACACCTAGCATGTTTTGTCTATATTTATCACTAACAACATAGGTCAAGCTTGTGCCTCTAGCAAGTGCATACCTTGTCACTTCATCCTTGAAGTCAGCTTTGTTTGCAAATCTGATTCCCACCCTCCATTGCAATGTCTTCCAATTTGTATGCTCATTGATAGTTGGTGCCACAACTTTTCTCTTTCTTCCTAGCAAATCATCATCATCATCACTTTCACCAGGGTGTTCACTTCCCCATCACTATCTTTATAGTCAGAAACAAAACCTCCACCAACTCTCTCTGCAGAAGCCCTCTCTCCAGCAGCCCTCTCTCAGGAAGCCCTCTTTCCAGCGACCCTCTCTTCAGTCTCTCCAGCAACCCTCTCTTCAGAAGGGCTATCTCCAGAAGCTCTCTCTCTACTTTCCTCTTCAATTATCTAATCTCCATCTAATCTATCTTTTTATGAAGCTCTCTCTCAAGTTTCCTCTTCAATTATCTCATCTCCATCTAATCTATCCTCTCTAGAAGCTTTCTCTCCAGTTTCCTCTTCAATTATCTCATCTCCATCAGATCTAAGAGCCCTTGCAGTCAACAAATCTACCTGACTTCTTTTTTTTTTGTCCTCCAGTCACTCATAGTTTGCCTAACATCTCTAGACTCTTCATCATCACTAGAGAGATCAATACAAAATTTTGAGTCATTTTCTGATTCTTCTGCCTCCTCACTTGGTTTATACACATTGTCTTCAAAGTCATCACAAGAACCCTCATAGTCACCTACAACTTCTTGTCATTTCAGTGGGCTTGTAGGCCTATTATCAAGCCATTCCCATTTTTCATCACATTTTGTGGTAAAACTGGGTTGTTGGTTAAATTTGGGTTGTTGGGTTGTTGGGTTGTTGGTGTTGGGGTAGTGACTGTTGTTGGGGTACAATTTGTTGGTTGGGTAGAAATTGATGGGGTAGTGACTGTTGTTGGGGTACAGTTTGTTGTTGGGATAGGCTTTATTGGTGGGTTGGGCTTTATTGGTGGCCTCACAGACTTTCTGGCACCCAATTTGGCAAGCACATCTACCTCATGTACCACATACATAGTGACGATGCCATTTTTTTTTTTTTTTTTTTTTTTGCAATGTTGGACATTTTAAGGATCTCATCATCACCTTTTAGATGCACTAAACCCACATCCAAATTCTGGTAAAAGATCTCCTTCACATTGTTGGAACAAGAAAAATCTTTTGCCAAATTATACATTCAGATAAAGCATAATTTTTTCAGGATCAACAGGTTTCACAACATCATATTTACCCCCTACATATTTCCATATATTGTTCTTCTTCATCTCTCCACTATGGTAAAAACGAAGCTCACACATAGCCATCTACAATCGAAATTCACAAAAAAAAAAAAGAATAAAAAAAAGAACTATAAACCTAAGAATTTAAGCAAAAACAATCAGCAATTGACTTTTCTTAATCATAATTTGGCAATTATAACATTATAAAATCATAATAAATTCACCATCAAATTATCAAAATTTCATGCAAAACCCTAAACCCTAACCCTTTAAATCAGACTATCAATTCACAAAATTGAAGCTTTTTTCAATGTTAAATTGTCGACAATAGATGGAGAACAAATCAAGGTGAAAACCCAGGAGTGAGAAAGGGAGAAGAGAAAAAGAATGTACCTGAAAATTGAATTTGGGTGCTTCAGTTTGAAGACGCTTATGTGCCCAAGGACAACCCAGAAGTTTCTCTTTATGATTTGAAGGTTTGAAGTTTGTGAAATGGCAATGAAAATGGAAAGAAGTAAAGGGAGAAAGAGGAGAAAAAAATAGAGGACGAAGAAGGGTAGGTTGAAGAAGGAGAAATGAGAATTTCAATTTGGTGTCCTTTTATGTTTCCCACCAATCCCCCGTATGCCCGTTCCACCTCAGCACTGTTCTAACGGGAAATCAAACGCCGTTGTAATGGATCTATTAATGGCACACATTTAATAACAGTGGTTTATTGTAGGCAATAAGTCAACTTCGGATTATTATTGGCACACAGAGAAAATTTAGAATTAATGTAGGCTAGTAATCCAAAATCTCATATCACGATCCTAATAACCATCAGATGGGCTGACATTAGGTGAATTATTTTCTCATGACATTTTAGTTTTATAAAAATGAAATGAAATGACTTGAAAATGGTTTATGAAAAAAAAATGGAATGAATTTGACATGGTTTATGAAATGAGTATGGAAAATGAAAAATGGGGTTGAAAATGCTTCGTTGTACTTAATATCGTGGTAACTTGTCAAGTGAGTCATTATCATACATTTTAGTCAATGTTGGATTAGATGCTCAAAATCTCATACTAAATCTTGGCTAAAATACATTATGAGTTTGTCCTTTTGTTTTGGTGCAAACACATGCTAATTGCAATGATAGCATTTGCATTTAATGTGCAAGACTTGGCAATTGGTGTTGTTGATTTGCTGCGTGATTTAGGCGTGTATGAACTTTGCCCGATCGGGCAAAGTTGCTGAACAAGTTCGCTCGTTCGGGCACTTGTTGCAAGGCGCAATGCTGTAAGTTTTTCTTTCGCCCGATGGGTAAGGTTGTGCTTGAAGTATGCCTGCTCAGGCACGGCTCCGGAGCGGTGAATTCTCGCTTTTGATTTGAGCGCAGGCAGCCTTTTCTCGTATCTCTTCTTAGTCGCTCCTGTCACCCAGCGAAGTGAGAGTACTTACTTTCTTTCTGGTTGGACTCTTGGAAAGACTCTATCCGAGAGTTATCGGTATTTATCAACTCTGTTGCTATCTAATGGGACGCTATTGGATCAAATGACAAAGACATTGTTGAGAAAAAGGTGGCTTTTCCCGGATGAAGGTCGAGCGGTCTTCGTTTCTGTCTGATGGTAATGTGAATCTTGAATCTCTTTATGCTTTATGCTAGCGAATCTCTTGCAATTGGTATCTTGCGAGTTCATCGACTTAATTATTCTCTGGCCTATTTTTTTTCTTATTCCTACTAGGTTTCCTTGAGACTACATAAGGGCTTGGATGTACCTCTTCACAATTAGTCCAAACACATATGTTATTCTTACCATGTTAAATCGCTTGTGTCCTTCATTATTTTGTTATTATTTTCTTGGTTGATTGTTGTTCTTGCTTCCGTTGCCCTATCTATCCCAACAGTTCACGATTTTAAGTGTCTATAAGTAATGACCTGAGTTATTGAGTCACAAACATGATGTTGCGCATAAAGTTGAGGAAGATTTATGTTAGAGGGGGCGCTATTAGGCTTCAAATTAGAGGAAATTGTAGATGTTGCTGAATTCAGACTCTACCAATGACATTCAAGTGTGGCATTGCACAATACTTGATACTTATTCTGTAAAATCATCGTACAAATTTATTTGCTAGATTCAAGATCGAAATCAGAATGCATGTGGTTCAAAGGTTGATACACTGGTATGGAGGTGTGTTTGGGCGATGAAAGTTCCCCAAAAGTGTGACCTTTTGTATGGAGGGCTAGTCTAGGGGTTATTTCGACCCGCACAAATATTGGGTATAATATTGAACACACGACCATGAGTTGTTGTCCTTGCTCAATCATGGTTAAACTTGATGTGCATGCTTTCTTTCACTGCCCCGAAGTTGTTGCAACATGGAAGATGGCGACCGTAGAGGTGAAGATAGTAAGGGTGATTTCCACATTTGTATTGATTGGTTCGGGTATGTTGCAGCAGCTTTGTCGAGAGCAAATTAAAGGTCAAGTTATGGTTAATAATTGCTTGCATTTATGGAACGCTTGCAATGATTAAGAAATTCATAGTAGTCACCACGTTAGTACGGGCGAGGTTTATGGAGGCACAATGTCTTATTTCAAGGGTTTCAAGAAGGCTAAAGATGCGGAGGCTCGATTCACCAAGTGGGGTGTATAAACATAATGTCGATGGCAACACACTTGGTGATTGATTAGCGATAGGATTTACCATTCACGAGAAGATGGAAGAGTGTTGGGTTCCCCTTGTAGCGACAATTAAGGCTTAATAGTTCAGGTTATACTTGAGGAGGGTCGTTTCCTTTCCTACATATCATTTTAGAGAGTAGTTTCTTCCAATATATTTATTTGCTTAAAAGTAGGGAGGTCTTTAATTCTTATGTTATAACCTAGTTTCGGATGTTAAACCTCAATTGACTTGATGTCGCACATGCCATTGCCAATTTGCATACGTCAGCTTTTGTTCTTAGAGTGTGGGTAGACATGGGTTAGAGATCATTTACAATATTGCATCATCGAGTTTCTGCAACTTTTTCTGATAAAATAAATTCGTTTATTATCAAAAAGAAATATGAAATATGGTATGTGTTGGACTTGGACTCTAATCAATGATATGGAAGTTTCCATATGTGAATATGACTACAATATCTTGTAAACTAGTATCCTAGTAGGCTTAGGAAAATAGATTATTTTTCTTTGCAATTTAGGATAGACTTTGGAGACAAGATATTATGTAGTTGTAATGTTCCCTAGTTCTAGTTGTACTAGTATTTCGAAGGTGTTGGTCTATGTAAGGATGTTAGGGACAATGCATTAGCGTGTGCTCAAAAACCATGTAGGATCCCTTTGAGTGAGTCGGGGTCCCGAGGGGGTTTCGGGTGAGACACCGTGAGAGATATTGCACCTATGTAGGGTGACTACATGTGACGGTTTCATCTCGGGTTGGTGAAGTTAGTTCACCGTCATTGGAACACAACTATTGGTCGGGATAGGTATCGTAGGTAAGTTCGTGGAGCTAGGGAGCCATGGAACACTTGTGATCTTGTAACCTCTTCATAATAGTGGATATGTGTTTCGGATTGTATTGTTGATCCCGTAATTTTTTTTGCGTTTGGGTTTTCCGTTTCACTTGATAGTCTCGATTTTGGCAGAAGACTTGATGGTCGACAAAGCATGAAAAAAGACACCATTTGTGTTGAGCTTGGTGGCACAGCTCGTTTTGATGATCTCCTATGTGAGGTATGTTTTACACCTTGTTGATTTGGGAGTGATACCTAGGGTTGTGTTGTGCTTTGGTTGTTCAAGTTGGCAAAATGTTCGATTTTTGTGGTAAAATGAAATTCCTGTTTGGAACAATCTATTAGAGTGAAGATGCGATGGTCTAGGTACCTATTAAGGTGATGATCTTGATGTGAGGTGAGACAACGTCGGGAGATCTTGGGATAGCTCATGGTTGGATCGGGACAACAGGTGTGTGATTGCAAGTGCAAGGGAATTGATGGAATTTGATTCGGAGTACAGCAATGGTGGAAGACACGCTAAGGAAATGGTTTGTAACTTTGTCCTCAAGAGTTACGGAGCGAGTGGTTTAATAGTTTTGGCCTCAAAAACTATGTATCGAAATCATGGGTCTTGGTTTTGGTGGGAGTTGCAGAATACCAAAATGAGAGTCCCATATGTAACAGTTTGATATTTGTGACGCAACTATAAAATTCGACTACGATGTGTGTTCAAGAACGATTATGGGATTGTTCGAGCTCGTGACACAATGGACCATTGACACCACTGAGCAAGGTGAGGAACACGAGAAGGTAGTCGTTGTCGCGATAATGAGCTTCGTATATCGTATGGAAAAATTGTGCGTATAGTGGGCTTTGGAGCGAGAATTAGGTCAAAGTTGAATTCTTGAAAGCTAGCACACTGGTGAAGCTATGCACATAGGGAAGTGTATGGTGAACCAAAGAAGACATGGAAGAAGAACAAGATTTTTCTCGGGTGGGGGCGTGGTGAAGTAGTCCTTGTGACTTCTTAGAGTTGTCTGTGAGTAGTTCGACTCGTGTTAAATATCGAGGTATCTGAGACCTTGGTGATCTCCATGGCGCGTTGGAGATGGTGATCTTCATGGGATTGAAGATGCAATCGAGATGAGTGTTCTTGGTCCAGATTGATTAAAAACCTATTGTTGGACTTTGACTCTAATCAATGGTATGGAACTTTCCATATGCAAATATAACTACAATATCTTGTAAAGTAGTATCCTAGTGGGTTTAGGAAAATAGATTATTTTCCTTTGAAATTTAGGATATACTTTGAGAATAAGATATTATGTAGTTGTATTATTCCCTAATTCTGTTGTACTAGGATTTGGAAGGTGTTGGCCTATATAAGAATGTATAGGGCCAATGCATTAGTGTGTGCTCAAGAACCATGTAGGGCCTCTTTGAGTGAGTCGGGGTCCCGAGGGGGGTTCAGGTAAGACACCGTGAGAGAGATATCACCTATGTGGGGTGACTACATGTGAGGGTTGCATCTCAGGTCGGTGAAGTGAGTTCACCGTTATGGGCAACACGGCTATTGGTCAGGGTAGGTAGTGTAGGTAAGCTCATGGAGCTTGGGAGCCTTGAAACGCTTGTTACCTTGTAACCTCTTGATAATAGTGGATATGTATTTCGGATCGTACTGTCGGTCCCATGGTTTTTTTCCATTTGGGTTTCCACGTAAAAAATCTCTTGTGTCCTTTGTTCGTTGTTGTTGTTTGTTATTCTTGAACTTGTGTAAATTAGCTTCCGCTTGCGTGTGATGATATTATCCCCAACAAATTGGCATCAGAGCTTTGGTTTGTTGATCAAGGGGAAATTAGGATTTGTTCTTGCTAGTGTGTTTCTTGGAAGATGACAAGCATGAAGATTGATATGGAAAAGTTCTAAACAAGATGATGATTGGCTATGGCATTGTTGTGTTCCCTACCCCCCTGAATATGGACACTTTAGAGAGACTGTGATGTTTGGTCGGGATGAGTTGACTTATGAGGATGTTAAGTCTTACTTGTAGCAACATGAGTTAATGGAGGGACATCTGATTGGTCAATCTTAGGGTTCTCCTACGGTAGGTTTGCTTGCATCAAGGGGTAAATATAATGAAGCAGCTTCTAATAAAAGATCCCGGTCTAAGTCTAGTGGTAACAAGTTCAAGAATGTGATGTGTCATGGTTGCTATAAAAAGGGTCATATTAGAAGGTATTTTCCTGAGAAGAACAATAGTTCTAATAACTCAAATAGAAAGAACAAAGCTGAAGTTGTTGTAGCTCAGGTAGATGACAGTGATAGTGATTGTGATGTGCTTAATGCTTGTGATTCGAGTCGTGAGATTCATGATAAGTGGATTTTAGATTTTGGGTTCTCCTATCATGTTTATTCCAACAAGGATTGGTTCTCTACATACGATTCAGTTCGAGGTGGAGTTGTATCGATAGGCAATGGTACTACTTGTAACGTTACTAGATTTGGGACCGTGAAGGTCGAGATGCACGATGGAGTGGTAAGGACTCTCAGTGTCAGATATGTTCCCCAGGTAAAGAAGAACCTTATATTGCTTGGTACTCTTGACAAGAGAGGGTATCGATGCACCATTGGAGATGGAGTTCTAAATTTCACCAAGGGGGCACGAGTCACAATTAACGGGAAGTAAGTGGGGACATTGTATGAGCTTGTGCGTTCAACAGTTGTAGGGACCGATTCCGCTGCGAAGTCTTTGACTGTGAGTTCGAAGAAGGTATGCATATGGGACGTGGTCACGATGGTGAGCTTGGAAGAGATGTTCTCCCGCTAAAAGTCTAGACGATCAATGAGGCCCTTCGTGGCGGGTCCTTTGAGACGGTTTGTCAACGGATAGTGTTCGTGTTCTACTATTGGTGATGTGGAAGAGTATGAATTGCGCATCAAAGTGGAGATTTGTAAGCATGTGACTTGCAATTGTGAAGAGAAAACTTGCTTCATGGAATGCTGCCAGACCGGGCAATTATGCTAGTGAGTTTTGTAATGACCGGGCATGGAGGCAAGGAGCTTTCTGGAAAGTTGTCCGATTGAGCAGCTCGTGCCTTGTGTGTCTCCCAATCGTGCAGCTATTTTACTCGAGTTTGTTGTGCGGCGCAGGCTTGTACTTTGGGCTTGTGGTTATTAAGTTTAGACCTAATTGTTATATATACTCTTCTAGGCACATTGTTAACACGAATAGTATCATTTAAGAGATAGAGATTAAATACAATTTGTGGAGAGTAATCTTAGGTGCATCTCTAGTTCCTTGTGGTGAGAACTTGTGAGAGATGAATAAACACCTTGTGAGAGATTGCTTGTTTAGTTGGTGAGATTTTGAGTTAGAGAGATTGTTCATCTTTCTTGTACTCTTGTAATTCTCTTGTTCTCTTGTTCCTCATAGTGGATTGATTTCTCTGTTGTTCTTGGTTTTTATACTTATTTTGGAATTTTCCACGTAAATCGTTGTGTCCTTTACCCATTCTTGTTCACTTCTCGCACATACATATCTATCTTTATTGTCATCTAAAAATGGTACTTCCTCCGTCCCAGAAAAACCTTTACGTTTGCTTTTTCGTGGTCTCCAAGACGGTACTTTGACCGTAAATAACTATAATTATATTAGTACAAAATTAATAAATATATACTTTTACGAAACTACTTATTATAATGAATCTAATAAAAGTATTTTCGTATTGTGAATCTTTATATATTTTCACAAATTAATGGTCAAAGTTTGTAAAGTTTGACCTCCAAAAAGCAAACGTAAAAGTTTTTTGGGACGGAGGAAGAAATTTAGTTTGTTACCCTAACAGTATGCAACGACCCCAAATATTAGAGTACTAAATACTGCGGACCCAAACTATTAGATCAATGTCATGTGACTGCCTAACATGAAAATCCTCCCAAGTTTAGGGGTAAAAAAACAATGGATATAATGCAAGTGGGATAGAGGTTCCTCGATCTGCAATAGCCGTAAAAAACACCATGACCCAAATTAACTGCATTGTTGTATCTTGTATGTATAGGAGCGTTCCAAATTGTCTAGACGTACGATAATGAATACATGATGCAATGAGTCGTCAACTGTAGAGTATGTCTGCTCATTTCGTGCATGAAATGCTCGTAGCTGGGTCTCAGGGTCTGTAAAATATATACAAGAGGGAAAGTATCTTGAACACCTCAACTTTAGCTATAAGCTGAAGACATCTTTCGTACGTTAAAGTATATACATTTGCACATGAACAGTTTCAAGAGAAGAACTATTTAGAAGTACTATTTAGGATGCACAACTATGTATTCAACGTTTAAGGTTAGAGTTACATGAAATGGATTAAAATAAACTGAACATAACTAAATTAAAAAATAAGTACAAAAGATCACTTTATTCCCTTTCAGTTAGGTGGCTTATTTTTGTTGATATGTTACATTTTATGGACTTTGTGAGAGTTATCAACATAATCCAACTACAACAGTATTACTACTCAATTGTAGTTTTTGTATTAGAATGCTTTTTTTTTTTTTTTGTACATATAAAGAAGGCATAAGGTCAATTACACAATATCGTAAAAAAA